>JBBDGP010003932.1:0-247052 GCA_037952835.1 Lithobates septentrionalis | reverse complement strand
GGTGTATATAGTATATATGGGGGTATATAGAGGGTGTATATAGTATATATGGAGTATATAGAGGGTGTATATAATATAGTATGTATGGGGGGTATATATGGAGTATATAGAGTGTATATAGTATATATGGAGTATATAGAGAGTGTATGGAGTATATAGAGAGTGTATATAGTATATATGGGGGGTATATAGAGGGTGTATATAGTATATATGGGGGGTATATATGGAGTATATAGAGGGTGTATATAGTATATATGGGGGTATATATGGAGTATATAGAGTGTATATAGTATATATGGGGGTATATATGGAGTATATAGAGAGTGTATGGAGTATATAGAGAGTGTATATAGTATATATGGGGGTATATATGGAGTATATACAGAGTGTATATAGTATATATGGAGTATATAGAGTGTGTATATAGTATATATGGGGCAGGGTATATATGGAGTATATAGAGAGTGTATATAGTATATATGGGGGGTATATATGGAGTATATAGAGGGTGTATATAGTATATATGGGGGTATATATGGAGTATATAGAGGGTGTATATAGTATATATGGGGGGTATATATGGAGTATATAGAGAGTGTATATAGTACATATGGGGGGTATATATGGAGTATATAGAGTGTATATATAGTATATATGGGGGTGTATATGGAGTATATCGAGAGTGTATATAGTATATAAAGAGTGTACATAGTATATATGGGGGTATATATGGAGTATATAGTGTATATAGTATATATGGGGGTATATATGGAGTATATAGTGTGTGTATATAGTATATATGGGGGTATATATGGAGTATATAGAGTGTGTGTGTGTGTATATAGTAAATATGGAGTATATAGAGAGTGTATATAGTATATATGGGGGGTATATATGGAGTATATAGAGAGTGTATATAGTATATATGGGGTATATAGAGAGTGTATATAGTATATATGGCGGGTATATAGAGAGTGTATATATGGGGGTATGTATGGGGGGTATATATGGAGTATATAGAGGGTGTATATAGTATGTATGGGGGGTATATATGGAGTATATAGAGAGTGTATATAGTATATATGGGGGTATATATGGAGTATATAGAGTGTATATAGTATATATGGAGTATATAGAGTGTATATAGTATATATTGGAGTATATAGAGAGTGTATATATGGGGGTATATAGAGGGTGTATATAGTATATATGGGGGGTATATATGGAGTATATAGAGGGTGTATATAGTATGTATGGGGGGTATATATGGAGTATATAGAGAGTGTATATAGTATATATGGGGGTATATATGGAGTATATAGAGAGTGTATATAGTATATATGGGGGTATATATGGAGTATATAGAGTGTATGGAGTATATAGAGAGTGTATATAGTATATAGGGGGTATATATGGAGTATATAGAAGGTGTATATAGTATATATGGGGGGTATATGGAGGGTGTATATAGTATATATGGAGTATATAGAGGGTGTATATAGGTATGTATGGGGGTATAAATGGAGTGTATATAGTATATATGGGGGGTATATATGGAATATATAGAGAGTGTATATAGTATATATGGGGGTATATATGGAGTATATACAGAGTGTATATAGTATATATGGAGTATATAGAGAGTGTATGTAGTATATATGGGGGTATATATGGAGTATATAGAGAGTGTATATAGTATATATGGAGTATATAAGAGTGTATATAGTATATATGGGGCAGGGTATATATGGAGTATATAGAGAGTGTATATAGTATATATGGGGGGTATATAGAGGGTGTATATAGTATATATGGGGGGTATATAGAGGGTGTTTATAGTATATATGGGGGGTATATATGGAGTATATAGAGAGTGTAAATAGTACATATGGGGGGTATATAGAGAGTGTATATAGTATATATGGGGGTGTATATGGTGTATATAGTATATATGGGGGTATATATGGAGTATATAGAGAGTGTATATCGTATATATTGGGGGTATATATGGAGTATATAGTGTATATAGTATATATGGGGGTATATATGGAGTATATAGAGTGTGTATATAGTATATATGGGGGGTATATATGGAGTATATAGAGTGTGTATATAGTATATATGGAGTATATAGAGAGTGTATATATTATATATGGGGGTATATATGGAGTATATAGAGAGTGTATATAGTATATATGGGGTATAAAGAGAGTGTATATAGTATATATGGGGGTATATATAGAGTATATAGAGTGTATATATGGGGGGTATATATGGAGTATATAGAGTGTATATAGTATATATGGGGGTATATATGGAGTATATAAAGAGTGTATATATGGGGGTATATAGAGGGTGTATATAGTATATATGGGGGGTATATATGGAGTATATAGAGGGTGTATATAGTATGTATGGGGGGTATATATGGAGTATATAGAGAGTGTATATAGTATATATGGGGGTATATATGGAGTATATAGAGAGTGTATATAGTATATATGGGGGTATATATGGAGTATATAGAGTGTATGGAGTATAGAGAGTGTATATAGTATATATGGGAGTATATATGGAGTATATAGAAGGTGTATATAGTATATATGGGGGGTATATGGAGGGTGTATATAGTATATATGGAGTATATAGAGGGTGTATATAGTATGTATGGGGGGTATAAATGGAGTGTATATAGTATATATGGGGGGTATATATGGTGTATATAGAGAGTGTATATAGTATATATGGGGGTATATATGGAGTATATACAGAGTGTATATAGTAT
The DNA here is from genome assembly GCA_037952835.1 of Lithobates septentrionalis. Taxonomy (NCBI): domain Eukaryota; kingdom Metazoa; phylum Chordata; class Amphibia; order Anura; family Ranidae; genus Lithobates; species Lithobates septentrionalis. The sequence goes on along the minus strand of JBBDGP010003932.1, from coordinate 244,267 downwards.
ATATGGAGTATATAGAGTGTATGTAGTATATATGGGGGTATATATGGAGTATATAGAGTGTGTATATGTATATATGGAGTATATAGAGTGTGTATATAGTATATATGGGGAGGGTATATATGGAGTATATAGAGAGTGTATATAGTATATATGGGGGGTATATAGAGGGTGTATATAGTATATATGGGGGGTATATAGAGGGTGTTTATAGTATATATGGGGGTATATATGGAGTATATAGAGAGTGTATATAGTACATATGGGGGGTATATAGAGAGTGTATATAGTATATATGGGGGGTGTATATGGTGTATATAGTATATATGGGGGTATATATGAAGTATATAGAGAGTGTATATCGTATATATTGGGGGTATATATGGAGTATATAGTGTATATAGTATATATGGGGGTATATATGGAGTATATAGAGTGTGTATATAGTATATATGGGGGGTATATATGGAGTATATAGAGTGTGTATATAGTATATATGGAGTATATAGAGAGTGTATATATTATATATGGGGGGTATATATGGAGTATATAGAGTGTGTATATAGTATATATGGGGTATAAAGAGAGTGTATATAGTATATATGGGGGTATATAGAGTATATAGAGTGTATATATGGGGGGTATATATGGAGTATATAGAGTGTATATAGTATATATGGGGGTATATATGGAGTATATAGAGAGTGTATATATGGGGGTATATAGAGGGTGTATATAGTATATATGGGGGTATATATGGAGTATATAGAGGGTGTATATAGTATGTATGGGGGGTATATATGGAGTATATAGAGAGTGTATATAGTATATATGGGGGTATATATGGAGTATATAGAGAGTGTATATAGTATATATGGGGGTATATATGGAGTATATAGAGAGTGTATATAGTAAATATGGGGGTGTGTATATAGTATATATGGGGTGTATATAGTATATATGGGGGTATTTAGAGGGTGTATATAGTATATATGGGGGTATATATGGAGTATATAGAGTGTATATAGTATATATGGAGTATATATGGGGGATATATGGAGTATATAGAGAGTGTATATAGTATATATGGAGTATATAGAGTGTGTGTTATATAGTATATATGGGGGGTATATAGAGGGTGTAATATAGTATATATGGGGGGTATATAGAGGGTGTATATAGTATATATGGGGGGTATATAGAGGGTGTTTATAGTATATATGGGGGTATATATGGAGTATATAGAGAGTGTATATAGTACATATGGGGGTATATATGGAGTATATAGAGAGTGTATATATGGGGGGTGTATATGGAGTATATAGAGTGTATATAGTATATATGGGGGTATATATGGAGTATATAGAGAGTGTATATAGTATATATGGGGGTATATATGGAGTATATAGAGAGTGTATATAGTATATATGGTGGTATATATGGATTATATAGAGAGTATATATGGAGTATATAGAGTGTATATAGTATATATGGAGTATATAGAGAGTGTATATAGTATATATGGGGGTATATAGGAGTATATAGAGAGTGTATATAGTATATATGGGGTATATATGGAGTATATAGAGAGTATATATGGGGGTATATATATATAGAGTATATAGAGAGTATATATGGGGGGTATATATGGAGTATATAGAGAGTGTATATATGGGGGTATATAGAGGGTGTATATAGTATATATGGGGGTATATATGGAGTATATAGAGGGTGTATATAGTATGTATGGGGGTATATATGGAGTATATAGAGAGTGTATATAGTATATATGGGGTATATATGGAGTATATAGAGAGTGTATATAGTATATATGGGGGTGCGTATATAGTATATATGGGGTGTATATAGTATATATGGGGGTATATAGAGGGTGTTATAGTATATATGGGGGTATATATGGAGTATATAGTAGGTGTATATAGTATATATGGGGGGTATATAGAGGGTGTATATAGTATATATGGAGTATATAGAGGGTGTATATAATATAGTATGTATGGGGGGTATATATGGAGTATATAGAGTGTATATAGTATATATGGAGTATATAGAGAGTGTATGGAGCATATAGAGAGTGTATATAGTATATATGGGGGGTATATAGAGGGTGTATATAGTATATATGGGGGGTATATATGGAGTATATAGAGGGTGTATATAGTATATATGGGGTATATATGGAGTATATAGAGAGTGTATATAGAGAGTGTATGGAGTATATACAGAGTGTATATAGTATATATGGAGTATATAGAGTGTGTATATAGTATATATGAGGCAGGGTATATATGGAGTATATAGAGAGTGTATATAGTATATATGGGGGGTATATAGAGGGTGTATATAGTATATATGGGGGGTATATAGTATATATGGGGGGTATATATGGAGTATATAGAGAGTGTATATAGTACATATGGGGGTATATATGGAGTATATAGAGTGTATATATAGTATATATGGGGGTGTATATGGAGTATATAGAGAGTGTATATAGTATATATGGAGTATATAGAGAGTGTATATAGTATATATGGGGGGTATATATGGAGTATATAGTGTATATAGTATATATGGGGGTATATATGGAGTATATAGAGTGTGTATATAGTATATATGGGGGGTATATATGGAGTATATAGAGTGTGTGTATATAGTATATATGGAGTATATAGAGAGTGTATATAGTACATATGGGGGTATATATGGAGTATATAGAGAGTGTATGTAGTATATATGGAGTATAGAGAGAGTGTATATAGTATATATGGGGGGTATATATGGAGTATATAGAGAGTGTATATAGTATATATGGGGGTATGTATGGAGTATATAGAGAGTGTATATAGTATATATGGGGGGTATATTAGAGAGTGTATATAGTATATATGGAGTATATAGAGAGTATATATGGGGGTATATATGGAGTATATAGAGAGTGTATATAGTATATATGGAGTATATAGAGTGTGTATATAGTATATATGGGGGGTATATATGGAGTATATAGAGAGTGTATATAGTATATATGGGGGGTATATAGAGGGTGTAATATAGTATATATGGGGGGTATATAGAGGGTGTATATAGTATATGGGGGGTATATAGAGGGTGTTTATAGTATATTGGGGGTATGTATGGAGTATATAGAGAGTGTATATAGTACATATGGGGGGTATATATGGAGTATATAGAGTGTATATAGTATATATGGGGGGTGTATATGGAGTATATAGAGTGCATATAGTATATATGGGGTATATATGGAGTATATAGAGAGTGTATATAGTATATATGGGGGTATATATGGAGTATATAGTGTATATAGTATATATGGTGGTATATATGGAGTATATAGAGAGTATATATGAGTATATAGAGAGTGTATATAGTATATATGGGGGTATATATGGAGTATATAGAGTGTATATATAGTATATATGGGGGTTATATGGAGTATATAGAGAGTGTATATAGTATATATGGAGTATATAGAGAGTGTATATAGTATATATGGGGGGTATATATGGAGTATATAGAGAGTGTATATAGTACATATGGGGGTATATATGGAGTATATAGAGTGTATATATAGTATATATGGGGGTGTATATGGAGTATATAGAGAGTGTATATAGTATATATGGAGTATATAGAGAGTGTATATAGTATATATGGGGGGTATATATGGAGTATATAGAGAGTGTATATAGTATATATGGGTTATATATGGAGTATATAGAGAGGGTATATATGGGGGTATATAGAGGGTGTATATAGTATATATGGGGGGTATATATGGAGTATATAGAGGGTGTATATAGTATATATGGGGGTATATATGGAGTATATAGAGAGTGTATATAGCTATATATGGGGGTATATATGGAGTATATAGAGAGTGTATATATGGGGGTATATAGAGGGTGTATATAGTATATATGGGGGGTATATATGGAGTATATAGAGGGTGTATATAGTATGTATGGGGGGTATATATGGAGTATATAGAGAGTGTATATATGGAGTATATAGAGAGTGTATATAGTATATATGGGGGTATATATGGAGTATATAGAGAGTGTATATAGTATATATGGAGTATATAGAGAGTATATATGGGGGTATATAGAGTGTATATAGTATATATGGAGTATATAGAGCGTGTATATACTATATACGGGGGGTATATATGGAGTATATAGAGTGTGTATATAGTATATATGGAGTATATAGAGTGTATATAGTATATATGGGGGGTATATATGGGGGGTATATAGTATATATGGGGGGTATATAGAGAGTGTATATAGTATATATGGGGGGTATATATGGAGTATATAGAGTGTATATAGTATATATGGGGGGTATATATGGAATATATAGAGGGTGTATATAGTATGTATGGGGGGTATGTATGGAGTATATAGAGGGTGTATATAGTATGTATGGGGGGTATATAGAGGGTGTATATAGTATATATGGGGGGTATATAGAGAGTGTATATAGTATATATGGGGGTATATATGGAGTATATAGAGAGTGTATATATTATAATTGAGGGGTATATATGGAGTATATAGAGTGTATATAGTATATATGGGGGTATATATGGAGTATATAGAGTGTATATAGTACATATGGGGGGTATATATGGAGTATATAGAGAGTGTATATAGTATATATGGGGGTATATATGGAGTATATAGAGAGTGTATATAGTATATATGGGGGGTATATATGGAGTATATAGAGAGTGTATATAGTATATATGGGGGTATATATGGAGTATATAGAGTGTGTATATATAGTATATATGGGGGGTATATATGGAGTATATAGAGTGTATATAGTATATATGGGGGTATATATGGAGTATATAGAGAGTGTATATAGTATATATGGAGTTATAGAGAGTGTATAAAGTATATATGGTGGGTATATATGGAGTGTATATAGTATATATGGGGGTATATATGGAGTATATAGAGAGTGTATATAGTATATATGGAGTATATAGAGTGTATATAGCATATATGGAGTATATAGAGGGTGTATATAGTATGTATGGGGGGTATATATGGAGTATATAGAGGGTGTATATAGTATGTATGGGGGGTATATAGAGGGTGTATATAGTATATATGGGGGGTATATAGAGGTATATAGTATATATGGAGTATATAGAGAGTGTATATAGTATATATGGAGTATATAGAGAGTGTATATAGTATATATGGGGGGTATATATGGAGTATATAGAGAGTGTATATAGTATATATGGGGTATATATGCAGTATATAGAGAGTGTATATATTATATATGAGGGGTATATATGGAGTATATAGTGTATATAGTATATATGGGGGTATATATGGAGTATATAGAGAGTGTATATAGTATATATGGGGGTATATATGGAGTATATAGAGGGTGTATATATTATATATGAGGGGTATATATGGAGTAAACACAGACACTACAGTAGGTACTCATGTGGTATATATATGGAGTATATAGAGAGTGTATATAGTATATATGGGGGTATATATGGAGTATATAGAGTGTATATAGTATATATGGGGGCATATATGGAGTATATAGAGTGTATATAGTATATATGGAGTATATATGGGGGTATATATGGAGTATATAGAGGGTGTATATAGTGTATATAGTATATATGGGGGGTATATATGGAGTATATAGTGTATATAGTATATATGGAGTATATAGAGTGTATATAGTATATATGGAGTATATAGAGGGTGTATATAGTATATATGGGGGGTATATATGGAGTATATAGAGAGTGTATATAGTATATATGGGGGTATATATGGAGTATATGGAGTATATAGAGAATGTATATAGTATATATGGGGGTATATATGGAGTATATAGAGAGTGTATATAGTATATATGGGGGGTATATATGGAGTATATAGAGGGTGTATATAGTATATATGGAGTATATAGAGAGTGTATATAGTATATATGGGGGTATATATGGAGTATATAGTGTATATAGTATATATGGAGTATATAGAGAGTGTATATAGTAGATACGGGGGGTATATAGAGGGTGTATATAGTATATATGGGGGGTATATAGAGAGTGTATATAGTATATATGGGGGTATATAGAGGGTGTATATAGTATATATGGGGGTATATAGAGGGTGTATATAGTATATATGGGGGGTATATAGAGGGTGTATATAGTATATATGGGGGTATATAGAGAGTGTATATAGTATATATATGGGGGGTATATAGAGAGTGTATATAGTATATATGGGGGGTATATATGGAGTATATAGAGAGTGTATATAGTATATATGGGGGTATATATGGAGTATATAGAGTGTATATAGTATATATGGGGGCCATATATGGAGTATATAGAGAGTGTATATAGTATATATGGGGGGTATATATGGAGTATATAGAGTGTATATAGTATATATGGGGGGTATATAGAGAGTGTATATAGTATATATGGGGGTATATATGGAGTATATAGAGAGTGTATATAGTATATATGGGGGTATATATGGAGTATATAGAGTGTATATAGTATATATGGGGGTATATATGAGTATATAGAGAGTGTATATAGTATATATGGGGGGAATATATGGAGTATATAGAGAGTGTATATAGTATATATGGGGGGTATATATGGAGTATATAGAGTGTATATAGTATGGGGGTATATATGGGGTATATAGAGAGTGTATATAGTATATATGGGGATATATATGGAGTATATAGAGAGTGTATATAGTATATATGGGGGGTATATATGGAGTATATAGAGAGTGTATATAGTATATATGGGGGGTATATATGGAGTATATAGAGAGTGTATATAGTATATATGGGGGGTATATATGGAGTATAAAGAGAGTGTATATAGTACATATGGGGGGTATACAGTGGCTTGCGAAAGTATTCAGCCCCCTTGAACTTTTCAACCTTTTGCCACATTTCAGGCTTCAAACATAAAGATATAAATTTTTTATTTTTTGTGAAGAATCACCAACAAGTGGGACACAATTGTGAAGTGGAACGAAATCTTTTGGGTTTTTGAAACTTTTTTAACTAATAAAAAAATGAAAAGTGGGGCGTGCAAAATTATTCGGCCCCCTTGCGTTAATACTTTGTAGAGCCACCTTTTGCTGCGATTACAGCTGCAAGTCGCTTGGGGTATGTCTCTATCAGTTTTGCACATCGAGAGACTGAAATTCTTGCCCATTCTTCCTTGCAAAACAGCTCGAGCTCAGTGAGGTTGGATGGAGAGCGTTTGTGAACAGCAGTTTTCAGCTCTTTCCACAGACTCTCGATTGGATTCAGGTCTGGACATTGACTTGGCCATTCTAACACCTGGATACGTTTATTTGTGAACCATTCCTTTGTAGATTTTGCTGTATGTTTGGGATCATTGTCTTGTTGGAAGATAAATCTCCGTCCCAGTTTCAGGTCTTTTGCAGACTCCAACAGGTTTTCATCCAGAATGGTCCTGTATTTGGCTGCATCCATCTTCCCCTCAATTTTAACCATCTTCCCTGTCCCTGCTGAAGAAAAGCAGGCCCAAACCATGATGCTGCCACCACCATGTTTCACAGTGGGGATGGTGTGTTGAGTGTGATGAGCTGTGTTGCTTTTACGCCAAACATATCGTTTTGCATTGTGGCCAAAAAGTTTAATTTTGGTTTCATCGGACCAGAGCACCTTCTTCCACATGTTTGGTGTGTCTCCCAGGTGGCTTGTGGCAAACTTTAGACAAGACTTTTTATGGATATCTTTGAGAAATGGCTTTCTTCTTGCCACTCTTCCATAAAGGGCAGATTTGTGCAGTGTACGACTGATTGTTGTCCTATGGACAGACTCTCCCACCTCAGCTGTAGTTCTCTGCAGTTCATCCAGAGTGATCATGGGCCTCTTGGCTGCATCTCTGATCAGTCTTCTCCTTGTCTGAGCTGAAAGTTTAGAGGGACAGCCAGGTCTTGGTAGATTTGCAGTGGTCTGATACTCCTTCCATTTCAAAATGATCGCTTGCACAGTGTTCCTTGGGATGTTTAAAGCTTGGGAAATCTTTTTGTATCCAAATCCGGCTTTAAACTCCTCCACAACAATATTACGGACCTGCCTGGTGTGTTCCTTGGTCTTCATGATGCTCTCTGCGCTTTCAACAGAACCCTGAGACTATCACAGAGCAGGTGCCTTTATACAGAGACTTGATTACACACAGGGGGATTCTATTTATCACCATCAGTCATTAGGACAACATTGGATCATTCAGAGATCCTCGCTGAACTTCTGGAGTGAGTTTGCTGCACTGAAAGTAAAGGGGCCGAATCATTTTGCACGCACCACTTTTCAGTTTTTTAATTGCTAAAAAAAGTTTAAAATATCCAATAGATTTCGTTCCACTTCACAATTGTGTCCCACTTGTTGGTGATTCTTCACAAAAAATTAAAATTTTATATCTTTATGTTTGAAGCCTGAAATGTGGCAAAAATTTGAAAAGTTCAAGGGGGCCGAATACTTTCGCAAGCCACTGTATATGGAGTATATAGAGAGTGTATATATGGGGGGTATATAGAGTGTATAGAGTATATATGGGGGGTATATATGGAGTATATAGAGAGTGTATATAGTATATATGGGGGGTATTTATGGAGTATATAGAGTGTATATAGTACATATGGGGTGTATATATGGAGTATATACAGAGTGTATATAGTATATATGGGGGTATATATGGAGTATATAGAGAGTGTATATAGTATATATGGAGTGTATAGAGTGTATATAGTATATATGGGGTATATATGGAGTATATAGAGTGTATATAGTATATATGGGGGGTATATAGAGAGTGTATATATTATATATTGGGGGGTATATATGGAGTATAAAGAGAGTGTATATAGTACATATGGGGGGTATATATGGAGTATATAGAGAGTGTATATTGTATATATGGGGGTATATATGGAGTATATAGAGAGTGTATATAGTATATATGGAGTATATAGAGAGTGTATATAGTATATATGGGGAGTATATAGAGTATATATGGGGGTATATATGGAGTATATAGAGAGTGTATATAGTATATATGGGGTATATAGAGAGTGTATATAGTATATATGGAGTATATAGAGAGTGTATATAGTATATATGGAGTATATAGAGAGTGTATATAGTATATATGGGGATATATATGGAGTATATAGAGTGTATATAGTATATATGGGGGGTATATATGGAGTATATAGAGAGTGTATATTGTATATATGGGGGTATATATGGAGTATATAGAGTGTATATAGTATATATGGGGTATATAGAGAGTGTATATATTATATATTGGGGGGTATATATGGAGTATAAAGAGAGTGTATATAGTACATATGGGGGGTATATATGGAGTATATAGAGAGTGTATATAGTATATATGGGGGGTATATATGGAGTATATAGAGTGTATATAGTATATATGGGTGGTATATATGGAGTATATAGAGAGTGTATATAGTATATATGGAGTATATAGAGTATATATGGGGGGTATATATGGAGTATATAGAGAGTGTATATAGTATATAGGAGTATATAGAGAGTGTATATAGTATATATGGAGTATATAGAGAGTGTATATAGTGTATATAGAGAGTGTATATAGTATATACGGGGGGTATTTATGAGTATATAGAGAGTGTATATAGTATATACGGGGGGTATATATGGAGTATATAGAGAGTGTATATAGTATATATGGGGGGTATATATGGAGTATATAGAGAGTGTATATAGTTATATATGGGGGGTATATATGGAGTATATAGAGAGTGTATATAGTATATATGGGGGTATATAGAGAGTGTATATATTATATATTGGGGGGTATATATGGAGTATAAAGAGAGTGTATATAGTACATATGGGGGTATATATGGAGTATTATAGAGAGTGTATATAGTATATATGGGGGGTATATATGGAGTATATAGAGTGTATATAGTATATATGGGTGGTATATATGGAGTATATAGAGAGTGTATATAGTATATATGGAGTATATAGAGTATATATGGGGGGTATATATGGAGTATATAGAGAGTGTATTTAGTATATAGGAGTATATAGAGAGTGTATATAGTATATATGGAGTATATAGAGAGTGTATATAGTGTATATAGAGAGTGTATATAGTATATACGGGGGTATATATGGAGTATATAGAGAGTGTATATAGTAATATACGGGGGGTATATATGGAGTATATAGAGAGTGTATATAGTATATATGGGGGGTATATATGGAGTATATAGAGAGTGTATATAGTATATATGGGGGGTATATATGGGAGTATATAGAGAGTGTATATAGTATATATGGGGGTATATAGAGAGTGTATATATTATATATTGGGGGTATATATGGAGTATAAAGAGAGTGTATATAGTACATATGGGGGGTATATATGGAGTATATAGAGAGTGTATATAGTATATATGGAGTATATAGAGTGTGTATATAGTATATATGGGGGGGTATATATGGAGTATATAGAGAGTGTATATAGTATATATGGGGGGTATTATATGGAGTATATAGAGAGTGTATATAGTATATATGGGGAGTATATAGGGTATATATGGGGGGTATATATGGAGTATATAGAGAGTGTATAGAGTATATACGGAGGGTATATATGGAGTATATAGAGAGTGTATATAGTATATGGAGTATATAGAGTGTGTATATAGTATATATGGGGGGTATATATGGAGTATATAGAGAGTGTATATAGTATATATGGGGGTATATAAGGAGTATATAGAGAGTGTATATAGTATATATGGGGGTATATATGGGGTATATAGAGAGTGTATATAGTATATATGGGGATATATATGGTGTATATAGTGAGTGTATATAGTAATATGGGGGATTATATATGGAGTATATAGAGAGTGTATATAGTATATATGGGGGGTATATATGGAGTTATAGAGAGTGTGTATAGTATATATGGGGGGTATATATGGAGTATAAAGAGAGTGTATATAGTACATATGGGGGTATATATGGAGTATATAGAGAGTGTATATATGGGGGGTATATAGAGAGTGTATATAGTATATATGGGGATATATATGGAGTATATAGAGAGTGTATATAGTATATATGGAGTTAAATAGTGTATATAGTACATATGGGGGGTATATATGGAGTATATAGAGAGTGTATATAGTATATATGGGGGGTATATAGAGAGTGTATATAGTATATATGGGGGTATATATGGAGTATATAGAGTGTATATAGTATATATGGGGTATATAGAGAGTGTATATAGTATATATGGGGTATATAGAGAGTGTATATAGTATATATGGGGTATATAGAGAGTGTATATAGTATATATGGGGTATATAGAGAGTGTATATTAGTATATATGGGGTATATAGAGAGTGTATATAGTATATATGGGGGTATATAGAGAGTGTATATAGTATATATGGGTATATAGAGAGTGTATATAGTATATATGGGGTATATAGAGAGTGTATATAGTATATATGGGGTATATAGAGAGTGTATATAGTATATATGGGGTATATAGAGAGTGTATATAGTATATATGGGGTATATAGAGAGTGTATATAGTATATATGGGGTATATAGAGAGCGTATATAGTATATATGGGGTATATAGAGAGCGTATATATGGGGTATATAGAGAGCGTATATAGTATATATGGGGTATATAGAGAGCGTATATATGGGGTATATAGAGAGCGTATATAGTATATATGGGGATATATAGAGAGTGTATATAGTATATATGGGGATATATAGTGAGTGTATATAGTGTGTATATAGTATATATGGGGGTATATATGGAGTATATAGAGAGTGTATATAGTATATATTGGGGTGTATATAGTACATATGGGGGGGTATATATGGAGTATATAGAGAGTGTATATAGTATATATGGGGGTATATAGAGTGTATATAGTATATATGTAGTATATAGAGTGTATATATTATATATTGGGGGGGGTATATATGGAGTATAAAGAGAGTGTATATAGTACATATGGGGGGTATATATGGGGAGTATATAGAGTGTATTTAGTATATATGGGGAGTATATAGAGAGTGTATACAGTATATATGGGGGGTATATATGGAGTATATAGAGAGGTGTATATATGGAGTATATAGAGAGTGTATATAGTATATTTGTGGGGTATATATGGGAGTATATAGAGAGTGTATATAGTATATATGGGGGGTATATATGGAGTATTATAGAGAGTGTATATAGTATATATGGGGGGTATATAGAGAGTGTATATAGTATATATGGGGGGTATATATGGAGTATATAGATTGTGTATATAGTATATATGGGGTATATAGAGAGTGTATATAGTATATATGGGGTATATAGAGAGTGTATATAGTATATATGGGGATATATATGGAGTATATAGAGAGTGTATATATTATATATTGGGGGTATATATGGAGTATAAAGAGAGTGTATATAGTACATATGGGGGGAATATATGGGAGTATATAGAGTGTATATAGTATATATGGGAGTATATAGAGAGTGTATATAGTATATATGGGGGGTATATATGGAGTAAATAGAGAGTGTATATAGTACATATGGGGGGTATATATGGGGAGTATATAGAGTGTATATAGTATATATGGGGAGTATATAGAGAGTGTATATAGTATATATGGGGGTATATATGGAGTATATAGAGAGTGTATATAGTATATATGGGGGGTATATAGAGAGTGTATATAGTATATATGGGGTGTATATATGGAGTATATAGAGAGTGTATATAGTATATATGGGGTATATAGAGAGTGTATATATATATATGGGGATATATAGAGAGTGTATATAGTATATATGGGGGTATATATGGAGTATATAGAGAGTGTATATAGTATATATGGGGGTGTATATAGTACATATGGGGGTATATATGGAGTATATAGAGAGTGTATATAGTATATATGGGGGGTATATAGAGAGTGTATATAGTATATATGGGGATATATATGTAGTATATATTATATAATTGGGGGTATATATGGAGTATAAAGAGAGTGTATATAGTACATATGGGGGTATATATGGGGAGTATATAGAGTGTATATAGTATATATGGGGAGTATATAGAGAGTGTATATAGTATATATGGGGGGTATATATGGAGTATATAGAGAGTGTATATAGTATATATGGGGGGTATATATGGAGTATATAGAGAGTGTATATAGTATATATGGGGGGTATATATGGAGTATATAGAGAGTGTATATAGTATATATGGGGGGTATATATGGAGTATATAGAGAGTGTATATAGTATATATGGGGGGTATATATGGAGTATATAGAGAGTGTATATAGTATATATGGGGGGTATATATGGAGTATATAGAGGGTGTATATGGTATATATGGAGTATATAGAGTGTATATAGTATATATGGGGGGTATATATGGAGTATATAGAGAGTGTATATAGTATATATGGGGGGTATATATGGAGTATATAGAGAGTGTATATAGTATATATGGGGGTATATATGGAGTATATAGAGTGTATATAGTATATATGGGGTATATATGGAGTATATAGAGGGTGTATATAGTATATATGGGGGTATATATATGGAGTATACACAGACACTACAGTAGGTGCTCATGTGGTACACAGATTAGTCCTGTCAATGTAAGAAGGTTCTCCTAACGACAACTCGTTATGTGTATAAAAGACACCTGTCCACAGAATCTCTTCCATCCAATCCTCACCATCATGGGGAAGACCAAAGATCTGTCAGAGGATGTCGGGGAGAAGATTGTAGACCTGCACAAGCTGGAATGGGCTACAAGACCATCAGCAAGAAGCTTGGTGAGGAGGAGACAACTGCTGGAGCGATTATTCACAAATGGAAGAAATACAAAGTAACCATCAATCGCCCTCAGTCATTTACAGCTCCATCTAGTGGTCAAAATGTGTTTTGTTAAATTCTTTAATAAGAACTATGTATCCTTTTGGCCACTAGATGGAGTTGTTGATACGGACATGAATCTCATAGAAGAAATGTGGGACATTTTTGTTCAGCTTGCAGGGATGCTTCTGACATCGGTACAATGATTGTCTTCTGAATGGACCCCGCCGTAGTATGTATGGACTTAACATGGATAAAACGTATCTCATGGTGTATCCACTTTAACTTTATACATGTACTCCTAAATCTAGTTAAGCTGGCTCTAGTGAATATAGGACCTGTCTGTCTTTTCCGGGACTGATAGTGTTGTGGATAAGAAAAGAATAACAGCGCCCTCTGCAGGGACAACCCAATCCATACACCGGGTCCCCTCACAGGTGCCGAGGCTCGATGTATCCCAACACACTCCTATGCAACAATAGTAAGAAGAGCCGACAAGACTGCAATCCCTGAAGTGTCATTTATTGGTACCTCAGAGTGACAATAAAACAATAAACTGACGCATTTCGTCAAGTTTAGTCGTAGCACGAAACACTATTGCCGAAACGCGTCAGCATTGTTTTATTGTCGCTCTGATGTACCAATAAATGACACTTCAAGGATTGCAGTCTTGCCGGCTCTTCTTACTATTACTGATAGTGTAGTGTGTGGTACCACAAGTCCCAGGAGACGCAGGTCTCAGGTCACTGCAGAGGACCCCATGTGATTGTTGTGGGTAGACGGGTGAGGGGTTCAGTGTGTAGACCTAATTCAATGCTCTTTCCTCTCTTTCAGCTTGTAGCCATTGACGCTGTGGAAAATTCTGAGGTTGTGACCCGTCTGTCACCCCGACTCCATTTCCTTCCCTATTCTCCTCTGTAGGGTTGTGTGTCTTCACCGAGCAGGCCGTCCCTCACCCATCCCCCCCCCCCCTCATGTTTGCTCCCCCATCCTGTGACCTCTGTTCCTGGTTGTCTGTGAGGGTCACGTGGCTTTGTTCGGGCTTAAAGCACAACTCCGGATTCAGAACCACAAGACGGAGCAGCAGGGTGGTCATCTGTGGAAATGATTATTAGTATGACCCATTCATTATTCTCTACACAATCTACTAGTTGTTGTAGGTTTAAGGTTTAGTGGGGTTCCCTGAGAATATTTGAGGGGGTCTTCCATGGTGGAAGGGTGGAAAGGCTCCTCTATCCGGGGATGGACGGACCTTCAGTCCATATTGGTTTCTGCAGCCCAGTCCAAGTCCTTCTAATGCTTCAATGTGAGGATCTATGGGACCGGATGGATGGATCGGGGTCTTCAGAGATGGATGGATCGGGGTCTTCAGATAACCTTACCAACAATGTAACTAGAGAGGTAACTGAACCTTGAAATATGGGGGGGAGGGGGGCTCACAGGACCCCGTTGGCTTTTTGTTACATTATTGAAGATTTGGGTACATTAATGAGAAATCCTCAGACTGTTGTAGAGTGGGGGGAGGGGGGGGTACCTGTGCTCTTTTTATGGAAACCTAGTAAATGGGGGTCCTGCACTCTGGCTAACATGGGGGGGGCCCACACTCTTATAGGAATATTGGGGGGATGGGGTACCCTGATTTTAAAGCTCTACATTTATTCGAAGAGGGACTTTAATGGGGAAGACCTTCAGGCAGAAGCACCCCCCCCCCCCCCATATGCAGAGACTAACAACCTTTGACGGTTCTTATCACACACAATATTTGTGAAGCGGCTCAGACATCAGAGGACGACTCCATTTCCTAAGCTGATGACTTTATTGCTCAGCCATAAAATAGGAAATGACTGAAAAGTGGAATTGTGCTCTGAGGTGCTGCGAGGACAGAGATGGGGGGGGGGGGGGGGGGCTCCAGACCTCACCTGGAACCAGCATATAGCATGCAGAGTCTGAACTGTGTGCTTCTACCTGCTAAGCTGGTGCTGACCCCCTTATCCATCCCCCTCCCCCTCCCCCCTTCACTCGGGGTGCTGCAGGTGGATCGAACGTTTCCGTCGGGAAATGTCAGTTTCATCATTTCAGGTTTCATCTCTCCGGGTTCCCTTTAAGGAATTCTTCTTTCTCTGGTGGTGAAATCGGACGGCCTGCTCTGGTGTTCCGCCCAGTCGGTGACAGTTTGTCTTTCCATTATCTTGGTGTGTCTGGTCTGTGTGTGAATCAGTCACCCCCTCCCCCATAGGTCATATATACCTCTCCTGCAGCTTCTCTATTGCTGGTGACTCACAACATTGGAATCGTTCTCCTCCGAGATCACATATAGGATAGAATCAGATTCTCCTCTGACCTCACACTCCTCCTTTTATAAGATTTGAAGGTTTCAGTAAACTGTCATAAAGTTATAAAGTATCCATCTGAGAAGGTTCAGGAGTTCCTCATGTCGTCATTTCTCATCTGTAGGGTAGTTTTCCCCTCCCCCGCTCGTCTCCATCACTGACCTTTCTCAGCCTCCACAGTCCACCTACCTGAAGCCTCCAATGTGGTGACAAAGTGATACAAAGTTGGATCTCTGATATTCGGCATTGTTGGCTTCGTATGGCCGGCTGGTCTGAGGACTTTGCAGCTGGACTCCCCAATTCTACATTCTAGGGAATTTCCTAATTCTTTATGGGTATTAATGAGGGTACTCGTGGTAGGTACAGTGTGATGTCATAACATGGATCGAGGTTCACATCCTGACATACCTGAGCTGGTGATGAGCTCCGCTGAGTCATCTTCCCAATAAACTTCAGACATCATCAGCAATGAAATGCGTCTATTTAGGGGGAGAGTCGCAGTTTATGAGTTTGTGACTCACTGAATCGTATTTATATTACAGAAGTTACACCAACAACACCCAATTACAACATGTACTGTGTAAACCAGGGGGGCGCCATGTGCTGGAGGGTGTAAACCAGGGGGCGCCATGTGCTGTGAGGGTGTAACAGGGGGCGCCATGTGCTGGAGGGTGTAAACCAGGGGGGCGCCATGTGCTGGAGGGTGTAAACCAGGGGGGCGCCATGTGCTGGAGGGTGTAAACCAGGGGGCGCCATGTGCTGGAGGGTGTAAACCAGGGGGCGCCATGTGCTGGAGGGTGTAAACCAGGGGAGCGCCATGTGCTGGAGGGTGTAAACCAGGGGGGCGCCGTGTGCTGGAGGGTGTAAACCAGGGGGGGCACTGTGTGCTGGAGGGTGTAAACCAGGGGGGGCGCCGTGTGCTGGAGGGTGTAAACCAGGGGGGCGCCGTGTGCTGGAGGGTGTAAACCAGGGGGCGCGTCGTGTGCTGGAGGGTGTAAACCAGGGGGGGCGCCGTGTGCTGGAGGGTGTAAACCAGGGGGGTGTAGGGAGGGGCCGGTTTGTGTGCTGGAGGGTGTAAACCAGGGGGGGCGCCGTGTGCTGGAGGGTGTAGGGGGAGGGGACGGTTTGTGTGATGGAGGGTGTAGTCGGGGGGGGGGGGCGTCGTGTATAGATTTAGGAAAAAATAAAAGGATGCGGGATGATTAGTGGTGGGAAGTTTGTCATGTTGGAAGAAGTCTCCTTTACACCAGAAGGTGCGTCTGAGCGCGTGCGTTTTTTTTTTTGTTTTTTTTTTGTTTTTTTTTGTGTGCGCGTCACATTTTAGGGCTGCACAATCATTTAATTGGCCTGCCTTATGTGTGGGAAGTGTGCAAAAACAATACAAAGAGCGTTTTTCAAAAATTGCGCCGCACAAAAACACATGGCACCGTGGTAACGTGCATTTGCCAGGTTCCTGGGGGTACCATTAAGAGTTAAAGTGATTGTAAAAGTAGAAGGGCCATTAAGATCAACAAAACATTGTGTGCCCCTCCCACCACCCCCAATACTTACCTGAGCTCCCTCTCCATCCAGCGTTGTTGCACGAGAGTCTTGGCTGTCTGGGACTCTCCCCCCTCATTGGCTGAGACAGCAGCGAGGCGCCATTGGCACCCACTGCTGTCAAAGTCAGTGAGCCAATGAGGAGAGAGGAGGGGTGGGGCCGAACCACGGCTCTGTGTCTGAATGGACAACACAGAACAGTGGCTCGGGTGTCCCCATAGCAAGCTGCTCGCTGTGGGGACAGGAGGGAGGGGCCAGGAGCACCAGTGGGGGACCCGAGAAGAGGAGGATCGGGGCAAAACCATCACACAGAGCCGGGAATATAACATGATTGTTTTACAGGCAAAAAAACGACTTTCCAATCACTTTATTGGTGTCTGCACGCGCCTGTAACGGGCAGCACGTTTGTGTGCGGGAAATCACATGATTCTACACGTGTTCCCGCACCGCACTTGGTATGAAGAAGCCTTAAAGGAGAACTCCAACTTTTTTAAGAATGTGCATTTATTATGTTTACATCTGAGCCTGCGAAGGACAGCGATTGGTGGATGGCGGGTGCGATGCTCCTGCGGACTCTCCAGCTCTTCGGTCAGTACTGAAGTGTGGAAGAAATGTCTATGGACTACAAGTGCGATGATGTCATAGAAAACTGCGGCCATGCTTCCGTTCGTCACTCCTTGGAATGTATGCTGCAGCTGTGTGGGCGGAGCCAATGCGTGACCGCGCAGATTTCAAATTTGAAAGGATGCTTCAGGAGAAGAATCCAGCAATCGGGGGGAGGGGGGGTGATATCTGTGCGTTCTACCCGTGGGTTCACATCGCACCCCAAATTTGGGTGTAAGGGCTACCCGAGGTCAGAAAGGTGGAGTAACCTTTTAAATTGTGACCCATGCGTTGTTGTGATCTGTTGTTGCACATTTAATGGTTGTTGGGGGAGGGGTGAAGTCACAGCGGATGACCCCACTCTGTGCATTTATCATTGACAGACCTTCCCGCTCAATACTTCCCCTTTATAAATATAGTCCATGTGTCAGGAGGTTTTTAATAAACTCGCCTGTCATCACTGGTGGGTGAAAGTTGTGCGTCTGACACATTCTACCGACTCATTTTATTTATTTTTTCTCATAACTTCCTCCTTTAAACCTCCAGAACGTGTAATGGTCACAGCAGATGAGCCGAAATCTCCCACCCGGAGTGCGTGAGATGCCAGACCCAGGTGACACAAAGAGGACCTGTCAGGGACGGGCGCCGATAAGAATTACAATCGTTATACTTCTATCCATTTATGGACCCGACCTATCCTGACACTTCTTGTTTACAAGTAAAAATCAGAATTACTTGGAACACCTCAAAAAAAAAAAAAATTGTGTTTGAAAAACCGCTGTGCAAAAGCAAGTGACATAAAAAAATTGCAATGATCGCCATTTCATTCTCTAAAGTCTCTGCTAAAAATATATATATATATGTAGCAGAGACTTTAGAGAATGAAATGGCGATCATTGAAATTTTTTTATGTCACTTGCTTTTGCACAGCGGTTTTTCAAACACAATGTTTTTTTTGGGGGGGACAAAATGCACTTTTTAATGGGGAAAAAAATAATTATATATATATATATACAATTTTGTTATGTTACACCGAGTAAGTAGATACCCAACATGTCACACTTTAAAATTGCGCACACTTGTGGAATGGCGACAAACTACGAGACTTAAAAATCTCCATAGGCGACGCTTTAAAAATGTTTACAGGTTACAAGTTTAGAATTAGGAGATCTGGTGCTAGAATTATTGCTCTTCTGCTAACATTGGATACCTCATGTGTGGGTGTGAACACCATTTACATATGCATGCATGACTTGCATATGCGTTCACTTCTGCGCGTGACACCACGGGGGGGGGGGGGTGGGGTGCTTTATATTGTGTGTGTTTTTTTTGCGCTGTCCTCTTCTTCCTCTTCCTCATTTTTTTTTTTTTTTTTTTACAACTTTTATTTCTATTACAAAGGATGTTTACATGCCCTGTAATAGGAATAAGAGATGACAGGTCCTCTTTATGGAGATCTCATGTAATAGAAATAAGTGATGACAGGTCCTCTTTATAGAGATCTCATGTAATAGAAATAAGAGATGACAGGTCCTCTTTATGGAGATCTCATGTAATAGAAATAAGAGATGACAGGTCCTCTTTATGGGGATCTCATGTAATAGAAATAAGAGATGACAGGTCCTCTTTATGGAGATCTCATGTAATAGAAATAAGAGATGACAGGTCCTCTTTATGGAGATCTCATGTAATAGAAATAAGAGATGACAGGTCCTCTTTATGGAGAGATCTCATGTAATAGAAATAAGAGATGACAGGTCCTCTTTATGGAGAGATCTCATGTAATAGAAATAAGTGATGACAGGTCCTCTTTATGGAGATCTCATGTAATAGAAATAAGAGATGACAGGTCCTCTTTATGGAGATCTCATGTAATAGAAATAAGAGATGACAGGTCCTCTTTATGGAGATCTCATGTAATAGAAATAAGAGATGACAGGTCCTCTTTATGGAGATCTCATGTAATAGAAATAAGAGATGACAGGTCCTCTTTATGGAGAGATCTCATGTAATAGAAATAAGAGATGACAGGTCCTCTTTATGGAGAGATCTCATGTAATAGAAATAAGAGATGACAGGTCCTCTTTATGGGGGAGATCTCATGTAATAGAAATAAGAGATGACAGGTCCTCTTTATGGAGATCTCATGTAATAGAAATAAGGGATGACAGGTCCTCTTTATGGAGACATCTCATGTAATAGAAATAAGAGATGACAGGTCCTCTTTATGGAGAGATCTCATGTAATAGAAATAAGAGATGACAGGTCCTCTTTATGGAGATCTCATGTAATAGAAATAAGAGATGACAGGTCCTCTTTATGGAGATCTCATGTAATAGAAATAAGTGATGACAGGTCCTCTTTATGGAGATCCCTTGTAATAGAAATAAGAGATGACAGGTCCTCTTTATGGAGATCTCATGTAATAGAAATAAGGGATGACAGGTCCTCTTTATGGAGACATCTCATGTAATAGAAATAAGAGATGACAGGTCCTCTTTATGGAGAGATCTCATGTAATAGAAATAAGAGATGACAGGACCTCTTTATGGAGATCTCATGTAATAGAAATAAGAGATGACAGGTCCTCTTTATGGAGATCTCATGTAATAGAAATAAGGGATGACAGGTCCTCTTTATGGAGAGATCTCATGTAATAGAAATAAGAGATGACAGGTCCTCTTTATGGAGAGATCTCATGTAATAGAAATAAGAGATGACAGGTCCTCTTTATGGAGATCTCATGTAATAGAAATAAGTGATGACAGGTCCTCTTTATGGAGATCTCATGTAATAGAAATAAGAGATGACAGGTCCTCTTTATGGAGATCTCATGTTCTATCCATTATCTATGTAAGAGCTTACAAAAACCCCCCCAGTGATCTTCTGCATTAAAAGAAGAAAAATATTTTACTTCCGCCGTAGACCAGAAATGAAGTTGCTCCAGTCCTGCCAGATCATAGAGGAGATCACAGACTATCCAATCTCTCTCCACTTCCAGCCAGGAGCACTGTCAGATCATTTCCCAGGCAAGAATGGCAAGCCCTAGAAACACCAGCCAGCGGTGGGGGGGGGGGGGGGGGGGTGACGGGGGTGACCTCTCCTGCTTCTTCTAACAGCGATCCAGCAGCTAATCAGCCACTCAGATCGCTTTTATGAGAGAGAATCGCCGGCTGAAAAAAAAATACCAGGGTTATGGCTGACCGCTTCTAGTCGCCTTCCTGGTAAACCACATTAAAGCCACAAAGTGTGTATGTATATATATATATAATCA
The DNA here is from genome assembly GCA_037952835.1 of Lithobates septentrionalis. Lineage (NCBI taxonomy): Eukaryota > Metazoa > Chordata > Amphibia > Anura > Ranidae > Lithobates > Lithobates septentrionalis. The sequence continues at coordinate 222,489 of JBBDGP010003932.1, read as the reverse complement.
CACGTATTGCGGTCTGGTGATTTTGTTGAAATGTGTCCTTGTTTATCAGCGATAGCTGTGTGTGCGGTTATTTCCTCGTATTCTCTCCATCGGAGGAGAAATCTCAGGACCGTGTTCGGCTAGGTGGCTGCCTCGTCTCCATGCCTGAGATCAGGGCTGGTAATCGGCATTGTGTTCAAGTGTGTTAGGATGCAGCTGCAAGTATACGTGCGCCTGCGGAGCTGGTAATGCCTCTGCTACCTATGATTGGCTGTCTGCTTTGACTGCTTCCCAGCATGATAGCTGACTGGTTCAGATTCTTATCCTGGCATGCCTGAGCTTATCACAGATTACCAGTCCTGAGCTCAGGCAAGAGACGAGACATCCTCCAATCCTGAGAGGGAGAGAACGCAAGGAAGTAACAGCACACACAGCTATCGCTGATAGACGAGACTGAATCTTATTATAAGAACAAAGAGTCTAATTCTTCATGGTGCCCGTTCCTGACAGGTCCTCTTTGTGTCACCTGGTGACTTGCACCTCATCTCTTCCGTTTGGGAGATCTCTGCTCTTTGGTTCCCCTCTCTGCTCACCTGCTGTGTCCATAACAAGTTCTGGAGGTTTGTACAGGAAAAAAAGTGATTTTGGTACAATGTGTCAGAACAAATGCAACTCTTACCCCCAGTGATGACAGCCAGGGTTATGAAAAGCAGCCTGACACATTGACTGTCAGCGGTAGCTGTGTGTGCCGTTATTTACTTGTCTTCTCTCCCTGTCAGAGTAATGAACTCAATGTCCAGACTGCTGGAGAATGGTACAAATGTACAATAACAAATCATCACATATCATCACATATCCTTTCCTAGTCTGCCACCAGCTTCATTAGCTGAGTTGAGTGTCTGAACTCTCCAATCAGCAAAGCTTCATGCTCCCTTCTGATTGGAGAACGCAGACTCTTCATACAGCTCTCCTAATGAAGGTTCTGGTAGAGGGAAAGAGAATGTGATGCTTTAATATACCGTCCTCCAGCAGCCTGGGGAGAAATCCTCATTGCTCTGTCAGAGAGAACACAAATAATCGCACACACCGCTATCGCTGACAGCCACATTTTACAATAAAACAATAAAGATTCAAACTTTCACATTAACCTCCCAGCCAGGGCCAGCGCTACCGTTGGGCAAACTTGCCGTCCACCTAGGATGCAATGCCACCGCCTTCCCCGCTCTCCTCTGCCGCCTTCCCCGCTCTCCTCTGCCGCCTTCCCCGCTCTCCTCTGCCGCCTTCCCCGCTCTCCTCTGCCGCCTTCCCCGCTCTCCTCTGCCGCCTTCCCCGCTCTCCTCTGCCGCCTTCCCCCGCTCTCCTCCGCCTTCCCCCGCTCTCCTCCGCCTTCCCCCGCTCTCCTCCGCCTTCCCCCGCTCTCCTCCGCCTTCCCCCGCTCTCCTCCGCCTTCCCCCGCTCTCCTCCGCCTTCCCCCGCTCTCCTCCGCCTTCCCCCGCTCTCCTCCGCCTTCCCCCGCTCTCTTCTGCCGCCCTCCCCGCTCTCTTCTGCCGCCCTCCCCGCTCTCTTCTGCCGCCCTCTCCGCTCGCTCTCCTCTGCCTTCTCCCGCTCTCCTCTGCCGCCTTCCCCGCTCTCCTCTGCCGCCTTCCCCGCTCTCCTCTGCCGCCTTCCCCGCTCTCCTCTGCCGCCTTCCCCCGCCTCCTCCGCCTTCCCCCGCTCTCCTCCGCCTTCCCCCGCTCTCCTCCGCCTTCCCCCGCTCTCCTCCCTTCCCCCGCTCTCCTCCGCCTTCCCCCGCTCTCTTCTGCCGCCCTCCCCGCTCTCTTCTGCCGCCCTCTCCGCTCGCTCTCCTCTGCCTTCCCCCGCTCTCCTCTGCCTTCCCCCCGCTCTCCTCTGCCTTCCCCCGCTCTCCTCTGCCTTCCCCCGCTCTCCTCTGCCTTCCCCCGCTCTCCTCTGCCTTCCCCCGCTCTCCTCTGCCTTCCCCCGCTCTCCTCCGCCTTCCCCCGCTCTCCTCTGCCTTCCCCCGCTCTCTGCCGCCTTCCCCGCTCCCCATAATGCACATGAAAGAGCATGCAGACTACAAATACCGGCCCTGGAGGAAGCCTAAGTGAAGTTTTGCCTTCCCTATGCCCAGCTGTGGAACAAGAGGGGTTGAAGGCTGCGACCCTACACGGGGGGGGGGGCCTGGGGCACTGACTGACACTCTGCTGGCCAATCCAGAGAAAGGAGCAGCCAGGGTTGTCTTCCCCGCTCCGTGGCTGCTGCAGCAGTGGCCGGTAGAGTCTCCATTCCCTATTCCCTGTTTGATCTGAGCTCCAAGATGGCAGAGATCACACCCAGCTCCTCCACCCTCCCCTACGCCTTTTCTGCAGGATGCCCCCAGTCCGGTGGAGGAGCTTTCCCCGGAGTCAGAGGGGCGGCACCAGCCAGCGGGGATCAGTCATTCCCACCCATCCCTGGGAATCTGGGCAATATGATCTCATGTAACTGCCCAGTCCTGGACTGCAACCACCCCTAGTCTACTTCACTGGCATGGGCAACTCCAATTGTACCCTTCCCCCACCACATGACACCATGGCAGCCCATACTAGTGCTCTGTCACAACAGCCGCCCGGCTGTAACTTCATACTGGACACGGGGACTCATCCCTAGGGCGGAATACCCCCTACATGGGGTCACGTATTTTTATTTTGGGCGCAAGTAGTTGGTCTAGGGCACAAAATAGTCTACGCCGGGCCTTGCTGACCGCACCTTCATGAGAAGTTGTGTTGGGTGCAAAAGCTTTCCAGTCTGCATAGAGCATGAGCTTTGCTAATTGGAGGACGTGCGTTCTGACTCTGAGTATGGGGCATGTCAGACCTCGGCAGAGAGACCACTGCTTTCACATAGAGAGCAAGGTTCCTTCTCTGCCGGATCCTGAAAGGGGCCCTGTCTTGTAGGGGGTTGTCTGGGGTCGTGGCTTGGGTTGCACTTGGGTTACCTAGACACAGGTAGATACAGAATGCTGTCCTAGGTGTGGAGGTGCCTGAGCCAGATGATTGACCCTCGATCAGTCGCCACCATATTCTTTGTTCTTTTCTTCTGGTCCTTGTGCCACCAGACCTGTGCCACGGAGCAAGACATGAATCCAGATATTGGATAGGAGTGCTGGTGACATCCGACAACGAGGGGCCTCTCTACCCCCTACATCTCGGACAACGAGGGGCCTTTCTACCCCCCTACATCTCGGACAACGAGGGGCCTTTCTACCCCCCTACATCTCGGACAACGAGGGGCCTTTCTACCCCCCTACATCTCGGACAACGAGGGGCCTTTCTGCCCCCCTACATCTCGGACAACGAGGGGCCTTTCTGCCCCCCTACATCTCGGACAGCGAGGGGCCTTTCTGCCCCCCTTCATCTCGGACAACGAGGGACCTTTCTGCCCCCCTTCATCTCGGACAACGAGGGGCCTTTCTGCCCCCCTACATCTCGGACAACGAGGGGCCTTTCTGCCCCCCTACATCTCGGACAACGAGGGGCCTTTCTGCCCCCCTACATCTCGGACAACGAGGGGCCTTTCTGCCCCCCTACATCTCGGACAACGAGGGGCCTTTCTGCCCCCCTACATCTCGGACAACGAGGGGCCTTTCTGCCCCCCTACATCTCGGACAACGAGGGGCCTTTCTGCCCCCCTACATCTCGGACAACGAGGGGCCTTTCTGCCCCCCTACATCTCGGACAACGAGGGGCCTTTCTGCCCCCCTACATCTCGGACAACGAGGGGCCTTTCTACCCTTTCTGGGGGTGAACGGTGCAAAGACGGCACTCCGGATTCCCGGCCCTCGTGATCTGCCGTGGACACCATAACCCCTCCGGCTGTTTTTAGACCCGGGGGGGGGGGGGGGGGATTCAAGTGTCGGGACAGGTGGGAATAAATATAGGCTGAGTTTAGTCCACGCTCGGGATTACATGGCGCGACTCGTGACCACCTTCATGCAACAGCCCTTTAAATAGAGTTCCTGAAAGAATGGGGGGGGCGCCTGACCAAAACTTCTCCTCCCCTCCCCCCCCCCCCTCGGATGTTTTTCCCGTCGCTCTCTGAGGGCGCTGACCATAGCGGGTGATGTTGGGAAAGCGGATGTAAATGTCTTAATCTGTGTTTGTGTTGGACCGCAGCAGAGTTAACGTTTAGCTCGTGTTCCCCGGAGCAGAGAGTGCGGTCACACCGGGGTCAGGGCGCCGGATTAACCCGGACCACCCCATCCCCCAACACATCGCACTCCTTTTATTTCTTCAGGGGGATTATTTTTTCGAGGGTCGGTCTCCCTCTAGAACTGATCATTCTTTACCTCCTTAGAAGTTCCCCATCCAGTACTGGGATGGTTCAGGATGTGGAACTGTGACCCCCCCCCCCTCCCCCCCTCGGCTGCGGCTTTTGGGTGCCATAGAATGGGTCTACTGCCCATGGTTGGCATGGAGTGTGTATTGTACATGTGTGACCAATCGGCTTGCTTTATGGTTGCCTGGTACTGGAGCGTGCGTGTGGTGAGGAAGGTGTCCCCCCCCCATTGCTGCGCCTGGGGCAGCTGCCCCTCTTGCCCACCCTTGTCCCGGCCCTGTCAACATCCACCACAAAAGGTTTACTGATCCAGGAGTCTACGAGGCCCGTCCCAGGTGTGCAAGATGGGGGTTGTCACCAAGACAGGAAGTGATCTCCCCAATGGGGCCACAGACAATACATACAGCTGTGCTCATAAGTTTACATACCCCGGCAGAATTGATGATTTCAGAGAATATAAATGATAACACAAAAACTTCTCTTTCACTCATGGTCAGTGTTTGACTGAAGCCGTTTATTATCAATCATCTGTGTTTACTTTTTTTTATATCGTAATGGCAACAAACTACCCAAATGACCCCCCTGATCAAAAGTTTACATACCCTGGTGATTTTGGCCTGATAACATGCACACAAGGTGACACAAAGGGGTTTAATTGTCTATTAAAGGGAACCATCCTCACCTGTGATCTGTAATTAGTGTATAAAAGGTCAATGAGTTTCTGGACTCCTGACAGACCCTTGCATCTCTCATCCAGTGCTGCACTGACGTTTCTGGATTCTGAGTCATGGGGAAAGCAAAAGAATTGTCAAAGGATCTGCGGGAAAATGTAGTTGAACTGTATAAAACAGGAAAGGGATATAAAAAGATATCCAAGGAATTGAGAATGCCAATCAGCAGTGTTTAAACTCTAATCAAGTAGTGGAAAATAAGGGGTTCTTGGCGCCGCCCCCCCCCCCCCCCGGCCTCCTCTTCATAGAGAATATTCTCGGGGCCCCCCTCATCCCGCTCATAGTGCCAATTGTTTGTCCTCCAAATGGCTCCTCCCTTCAGGCTTGCACAGGTGTACTGGCTCCTCAGCCAGCCTCCTCCTGGGTCCCCTGAACCCCCAGGCCCCAGTCCTGGCAGTGCCCGCTGGGGGGGTTTGTTTTTGACCAGGCTCCCCCTGTGGCCCCTTACCCCCCGGCCCCAGTCCTGGCAATGTTCGCTGGGGGGGGGGGCTCTTCTCAGCCAGGCTCCCCCTGTGGCCCCCCGTCCTGGCAGTGCCCACTGGGGGGCTATTCTCGCCCAGGCACCCCCTCTGGCCCCTTACCCCCCAGGCCCACTGTCCTGGCAGTGCCCGCTGGGGGGCTGTTCTCAGCCAAGCCCCCCAGTCCTGGCAGTGCTCAATGGGGGGCTATTCTCGGCCAGGCTCCCCCTCTGGCCTCTTACCCCCCCAGGCCCACCGTCCTGGCAGTGCCCGCTGAGGGGGCTGTTCTTGGCCAGGCTCCCCCTCTGGCCTCTTACTCCCCCAGGCCCACCGTCCTGGCAGTGCTCAATGGGGGGCTGTTCTTGGCCAGGCACCCCCTCTGGCCCCTTACCCTCCCCCCAGGCCCACTGTCCTGGCAGTGCTCAATGGGGGGCTGTTCTTGGCCAGGCACCCCCTCTGGCCCCTTACCCCCCCCCCCCCCCAGGCCCACCGTCCTGGCAGTGCCCGCTGGGGGGGCTGTTCTCAGCCAGCCTCCTCCGGCCCTCATCCTGGCAGTGCCCGCTGGGGGGGCTGTTCTCAGCCAGCCTCCTCCGGCCCTCATCCTGGCAGTGCCCGCTGGGGGGGCTGTTCTCGGCCAGCCTCCTCCGGCCCTCATCCTGACAGTGTCTGCTGGGGGGGCTGTTCTCAGCCAGCCTCCTCCAGCCCTCATCCTGACAGTGTCTGCTGGGGGGGGGTTGTTCCCGGCCTGCCTGGTGCTCCGCCAGCTTCATTACATAACATGCATTTTCTTTTCCTGGAAGTCGGAGTCGTGTACCGATGTGACCTTCAGCACTGATTACCAATAAACACGTCTCTGTTTACTGGGGGGGGGGATGGGGTTACCAGGTCCGTGTCCCTTCACTGACCCGGGATTGGCGGTTCCGTCTCCACTCCCGATGACAGGTGCATCCTGGGCCCCGCGGTGCGACGCTTCACCCGCTTTGTGGCATTAAACCTGCACAGGCTCTTGAAGTGTCTGTGCCCCAATAGAAATGTTCAGTTTTCTGTCCGGTTCTGTGCTCCTTTATTTTAGTTTGTGGGAAGAATTTAAACCTCTGTGGGGTTTTTACTGCAATCTGTGGCTGATTTTATCTCACCCACACATCATCCAATGTGATTGTCCAATCTTCATTCACCGTATTGGGGTCAATCTACTCCTATAGACAGCCCCCTTCCAGCTCCTCCCCCTGGACTGAAACGGCTTCCTCTGATATCACCGCACACTGTGAGCTTCTCACCATGTGCATTAGAAGCTGCAGCAAGTCATAGAGCCCCGCCCCATTTCCTGGTTGGAGGGCATCCAGCGTCGTCTAGCCCTTTCCTCCCCAGCCTGACTCGCCGTGGCCCCGCCCCTTTATTCATTTGGTTTTTAGTTTTTTTTTTTGTTTTTTTTTCAATCACGGAGGTTCAGCATCACATGGGGGCGTTGCCTATACAAATACGGCCTGACGAGGAACGCCCACTCCTCCAGACTGACACCCACCCCAGGGTGCGAAAAATCCCAGGTCGTCATGACTAGAAATTCCCCCCTGACTTTTGTCAGCCCGTTCACAGGGATGACACCTGATTGGTTCCACACACAGGTAAAGTGCCCTCCCCTAAAAAAATCATTACAAAAAAAGAGTTGCACATAAATTTGAGCCCCCCCACCCCCCCACACATGTACAAACGCTACACGTAGGAACATGGATTGCGATGCACATGTTACATCTCGCTGCGCAAACCGCCTCCTAGACTCAAAGCTAATTGGTCAAGCCCTGCACCCACACTTCAAGGCATTTTGATATTTGCATAACTCCTCCCACTGCTTGTATCAGGACTCGGGAGGACTGAGGTAGCATGATAATTTCAGGAAGCTAAGTACAGCCCCCTACTGGCCCCTCCCACCAGCCATGATCTGCCTGCATGGCATAGAGAAGCACAGAGACCCAGTGATGACATCACAGTGTATAAAATAAGATCTGCAATAAAAACAGGTTTTAATAAAAAAAAAAGTAAATGAGTATATTGGTGGGTGATGGGGAAGACGAAATATAAAAAGATCAGACTTCAGACTGGAGGTTGTGTGTCCCGTCTCATTAGTCAGACGTTATGGTCGATGTTCTGGGTGTCTGAGGAGCTCAGCTGCCGTCTGTCTATCTGCCGGGTGGATTGGAGCATTTGCTGGACAGACAGCCCCCCCCCCAGACATGGGAGCCCCCGGAGGTCTCCAGATGTGGAGAAGATTCCCAGCCTCCGGCGGAGGGACTTTCCTGCTGATTCACCCGGAGACTTGTGTGGGAGATTAACCCTTCCCTGGCCGGATGTCTGGGAACACATTGTTGGAACCCCCCTCGGAATCGGACCCGCTCACACTTTCCTCATATCGCTGTTTTAACCATTTGGGTCCATTCAGGAAGGTCCCCCCAACCCCCTTCATAGAAGAACCCTCATAGCCGTTCCTCAGTCACAGATGAGAAAATCTGAAACTGGGGGGGGGTGGCACCAGTGATGCAATGGGGTCTAAGGAGGGTGTCTATGGGAATGTTTGACCATTCTTCCAGAAGAGCATTTGTGAGGTCAGGAACTGATGTTGGATGAGAAGGCCTGGCTCACTCTCTCTGTTCGAATTCATCCCAAAGGTGTTCTATTGGGTTGAGGTGCAGGCCAGTCAAGTTCCTCCACCCCAATCTTGCTCATCCATATCTTTATGGAACTTGCTTTGTGCACTGGTGGGCAGTCATGTTGAAACAGGAAGGGGCCGTCCCCAAACTGTTCCCATAAAGTTGGGAGCATGAAATTGTCCAAAATGTCTTGGTATGCTGACGCCTTAAGAGTTCCCTTCACTGGAACTAAGGGGGCCCAAGCCCAACCCCTGAGGAGCCAAGCCCAACCCCTCAAAAAAAAAACCTCACACCATAATCCCCCCCTCCCCTCCTCACCATAATCCCCCTCCACCAAATGATTTAGACCAGTGCGCAAAGCAAGTTCCATAAAGACATGGATGAGCGAGTTTGGAGTGGAGGAGCTTCACTGGCCTGCACAGAGTCCTGACCTCAATCTGTTAGAACACCTTTGGGATGAATTAGAGTGGAGACTGCGAGTCAGGCCTTCTCATCCAACATCAGCGCCTGACTTCACAAATGCTCTTCTGGAAGAATGGTCAAACCTTCCCATAGACACCCTCCTAAACCTTGTGGACGGCCTTCCCAGAAGAGGTGAAGCTGTTATATTAATGTCAATATTGAACCCTACGGACCAAGACTGGGATGTCATTAAAGTTCATGTGTGTAAAGGCAGGCGTCCCAATACTTTTCGTCATATAGTGCATATCGTTCCCCATGCTTCCAATCGATGGTCCCTATCTCACATACATCATTCTCTGCCCTCAAGCTTTGAATCCATGGTCCCGAACTCCTACATCAGTCCCCGCCCCTGAGGAGCTTTAAATTGAAGGTCCCGTCTCTCATACACATTAGGGCCAATCATCCTACCAGCGTGTATTTGGAGTGTGGGAGGAAATCGGAGGAGATCAATAAAAACACAGGAAGAGCATGCAGACTCCATGCAAGTCGTGTCCTGTTGGTCTTCCATGAGAAATTATAAGGTCCACCCCAAGATCTTCACCTGAAGATGTGTATTTGTGAAGGGTCAGATCTCTGGTACATCCGCCAACAAATCATTCATTTAATATACAGTGAACTTTCCTCGCCATTCAATGGAACGAGCGCCCATTCCAACAATCCTAAAACAAATTCTGATATAGATACCGGTCAACACGGCATTTTATAGTCCTGAAATGGTGAATGTTGTAACATTGGCCACTCTGAACTGGACAAACTCAAGATTTCCCATCCAATCACACATTCGCTGTACGAATTGACCAACAGGCAGATTGCAATGTCCCCGACTCTGGATTGCCGGCAAATGTTGGCGGCCGCTTTACTCATATTTGCCGGAATTATTTATAAGAGGACAAAGTATTGGGTAACCGGCAGGGTTCTGTCTTCTCAGGAGAAGCTTCTACATCACCAAAGAGCTCCAACACCCAAAGAGCTCCAACACCCAAAGAGCAAGTTATTAAATCATCTAAGTTTATTATATTTTTATTTCTGTAGCGCTTTATTAACTGTTGGAGCAGATGGTGAGGCCAGGGTCAGTTTAAGACATGGGCATCGTATTGGCATGTGGGGGGGAAACTGGAGTACCTTGAGGCAACCCAGGCAAGCATGGGGAGAACATGCAAACTCCATGCAGATAAGGTCCTGACCGAATTCAAACCACGGACCACAGTGCTTCAAGACAGAGGAGTTGACCACGAAGCCACAGTGAACTATAAGGTGGAAGTAAGTTGAGAGCAAAACGAGTTCAGTGGACCAATGTTTGGGATGTCATATAGCAGGAGGTTGTATGGTTAGGGCCCTTACCCTCCCCCCCCCACCACCACCTCCATCATTACCATCTCCTAACCTTTCCCAAATCACCACCTACATGTCTTCCTGCCCTCGTCTTATTGTGGGGAGGTCCGGGGTGGTTGTTATGCTCAGTTTATGAATTTGATTTCTGCATGGTCACAGGATCCTGGTCAGGCCCAGTCTGTGAGGCAACTGGAAGATATCAAGAGGGTACGTACACTGGCAGCCATGGCAGAACGTAGGTTGTGTCCTCCTCATTGTCTTCTACTCATCAGTCTGTCTGCTGTTTTCTTCGGCATTAGTTGAGGTGTTGTGTCTGTAGGTTTTGTCTTTGGTGTACCTCGGGGTCTGTCATGGCGGCTTTCATTGACCTCGGTTGCATCGTCTTTGCTCCCGTTGTGCGTATTACTGAATTGTCTCCATTTAAAAAGTTCCAGTTGGGATTTCTCACACCCACCTGGAAGATCCAGAGGTTCCCCATTTAGTCTTCCCTGGATCATGTTTCTTTTTCTCCTTGCAGGGGGAAGCACTCCGGGTTATTTTGGTGAACCGCTATCACGGGACCGTCAAACAAAGCGGAAGAAGGGAAAGCCTCACCAGCTTTGGGAATGGACCGTTAACTGGAGGTGTCGGTGGGAAGCCTGGTGGTGGAGGCAAGTCTCTTTTCTTATGCGGATCAGATTAGCTGAAAGCTGGCCATACACTAGAGGAATATTGTTCAGAAATGTTGGTTTTCAAATCACTGGGTAAAATCGATATTCATTTATAAACGCAGTGACCAGAAAATTGGGAGGAGCAGGACAGAATTTTTCTTGACTAAGTTCAAGAAATTGCATTTGTTCCAAAATCGAATGTTAAAAGCAAACAACATTTTGAAGGAAGTTTGTGAAGTCACCAAATGAGAATTTGTATGAATGTTTGGATTGGTGTATGGTCCACCCAAACCGCATGGAAATACTAGAGACAATCCCCAAATCAATGGAGGACCCTGGCCCCCAGGGAAAAAATGCCCCCAAAAATGATTGGTGTAAGTAGGATAATGGACCCCAGAGGAGAATAGCCCCCAAATCATTGGTGTCAGTGGGATTGTGTCCCCTGGAGGAAATAGCTCCTCGATTTTATTCGTGTCAAGTGGGATAATGGATGCCAGGAGAGAATAGCCCCCCCCCCCCCCAAACCAGTGGAACCATGGTCTATAGGGGAGGCCTTCAATTCATTGGTGTCAGGGGGGATCACGGCCCTCTGGAGGAAATGGAGATCTCTCTCTCCTCTCTCCTCTCTCCTCTGTCTGTCTGTGTCTCTCTCTCTCTCTCTCTCTCTCTCTCTCTCTCTCTCTCTCTCTGTCCCCCCCTCTCTCTCCCCCCCCTCTCTCCCCCCCCCCTCTCTCTCTCCCCCCCCCTCCCTCTCTCTGTGTCTCTCTCTCTGTCTCTGTCTCTCTCTTCTCTCTCTCTGTCTCTCTCTCTCCCCCCCCTCCCCCTCTCTCTCCCCCCCCTCCCCCTCTCTCTCCCCCTCCCCCTCTCTCTCCCCCTCCCCCTCTCTCTCCCCCTCTCTCTCTCTCTCCCCCCTCTCTCTCTCTCTCCCCCCTCTCTCTCTCTCCCCTCTCTCTCCCCCCCCCCTCTCTCTCCCCCCTCTCTCCCCCCTCTCTCTCCCCTCTCTCTCCCCCTCTCCCCTCTCTCTCCCCTCTCTTTCTCTCCCCTCTCTCTCTCTCTCCCCTCTCTCTCTCTCCCCCCCTCTCCCCCTCTCCCTCTCTCCCCCCCTCCCTCTCTCCCCCCCTCCCTCTCTCCCCCCCCTCCCTCTCTCCCCCCTCCCTCTCTCCCCCTCTCCCTCTCTCCCCCTCTCCCTCTCTCCCCCTCCCCCCTCTCCCTCTCTCCCTCTCTCCCTCTCCCTCTCTCCCCCTCTCCCTCTCTCCCCCTCTCCCTCTCTCCCCCTCTCCCTCTCTCCCCCTCTCCCTCTCTCCCCTCTCCCTCTCTCCCCCTCTCCTCTCCCCTCTCCCTCTCTCTCTCTCTCTATCGCTATCTAAGTTTTTGTTTTTTGACAAACACCCTAATGGGATTCTCTTCTACCTGTAGCTGGCTCTAATTCGGGAAATTTAAGCCGAGGGGAGATGAGTATGTCTGATGTTCAGTGCCACCTCGATAAGGAAGGGGCTTCGGATCTCGTCATCGACCTCATCATGAACGCCACCAGTGACCGCGTGTTCCACGAGAGCATCCTTTTGGCGATTGCGCTTCTTGAAGGCGGTAATACGACTATTCAGGTGAGGGCCAATTATCGGAGCCGTGGCTCAGGAACTGTTCTTTGTGAGGTCCAGTTCACACCATAGAAACGCACTCCGGATGCGTTCCAGATACTTTTCTGCATGCGTGTTTTTGATTCAGTCCAGTGCATTTTTTTCCCACCTCTTTTTTCTTAACCTTAAAGGAAATGTGTGTTCCAGTGCGTTTTTGATGCTTTTTACAGCATTTCAGTGCGGGAAAAATGCAGCATGTTCGTTTTTTTTTTTTTTATTCTTTTTCTGGAACGCACTGGGACTGCAGGCACTGGTGTGAACTACGCCATTAAAAACCATATAAACTACTTTCTATGCGTTTTTGATGCAGAAAACAACGCACTGGACTGCATGTGGTGTGAACTGGCCTTCAATGTTGGGTCTTGTGCCGGAAGAGGAACGTCCGGTGTTATGTTGTATATTCGCCCCCTCCCTGTATCTAGCTTTTGGAGCATTGCGTTGCACTACCTATTGGCTCCCTGCAAGGTCTCGGAGTCGAGCTTATTGAAGGTGTTTTTCCTCTACATCGTTATTTGTGACTAAAATAGAAAGGGACTCCGGGCAAAATCTTTCTCATTTTTGTCTAAAAGGCAAATTTCCCGTTCATGACAAACTTCATATACACGTGCCGCTTTTTTTAGGCTGTCGTTCCCTCTGAAAAAATGTTATTACATTGTATCATTCTTCAAGGTGTGGACAAATGTCAGCCGTTCTCAAATAAAATTGACGTCTTTTTCTTTTTTTTTTCCCCACAAATAGATTTCTTTTGGTGGTTTTTGATCACCTCTGCGGTTTTTTTTTTGTTTTTTGGTTTTTTTTTGAAACTATAAACAAAAAAAGTCAACAATTTTGCAGAGAATTTTATTATTTATTTTTTTTTAACTTTTTTGCTATAATATTCCAAAAAAATTAATTTAAAAAACGTCATTAGTTTAGGCCAGTGTGTATTCTTATACATATTTTTGGCAATGAGCGTATATTGTTTGGTTTGCTCAAAAGTTATAACGTGTACAAAATAGGGGATATATTTATGCCATTTTTATAAAATGTTGTTGTTTTTACTAGTAATGGCGGTGATCAGCGATTTTTAGTGGGACTGTGGCAGATCGGACACTTTTGACACTATATTTTGGGACCATTGACAATTATATACAGCGATCGGTGCTATAAAAATACACTGATTACTGTATAAATGTCACTGGCAGGGAGGGGGGCGCGGGAAGGTGTCTGCTGTTCAACTTTACAGAAAAAATGTGAACACTTTAAAGAACCCGGCGGACATTTGGACACAGTTCTGAGGAAGATGCAATGTAATGATCTCCCATCAGAAGTAACGACAGCCTAAAAAAGTTCCTTAGGTTTTCCTTGTATCATAATATACACAACTGTATACACATTTCCAGGGGCGGAGAGGAGATCCAATCAGCTTCTAGTTTTAATTTTCAAAGCTTAGTTGAGCAAGTAAAGGATAGAAGCGGATTGGTTGCCGCCAGACCAGGAATAGAGGGGAAATCTTCCAAAGGGGACACTAGTTCTGCTGAAATCCAGGGCTTCCCTCACTTCTCATTTCCTGTTTTGGCGATGGGACAGGAAATGGCGGTAAATCTACCCAATGGGGACACAAGTAAAAAAACACTGACGAAGGTCAATTACATCCCTTCATCCAAAATGAAAAGTAACGTTTTTTTTTTGTTTTGTTTTTTTTTTGCCTTTTTAGTTATTTAAATTTCCCCTTGGTTCCTGTCCACAGAGACAGTTCTGTCTGGAACAAAGTGAGGTAAATCTCCCTAAAGGGGTCACAACATCAATAAAATCTATAATCAAAGTACCGTCAGTCTGATCAAAGCATTGGAGGATCAAAGAAACGGCGAGTGCTGAGCGCGGACCGGCATGGACAAAAGGCAGGTTTACTTTCAAGCTCCCCCCGGGGGCAAAATGGTCTCTTTGGCTTTGAACAGAGCAGAGAAGACCTGGAACCCTCTGTCTGGTTTTTATTGGTGTCTGTGCCCCTGCTGGGGAGATTTCCCCTCACTTCCTGCTGGGACTTTTACGGCCGGCGTTTTATGTAAATCCCAAATCCATTTTTCACTGTTCGTTGGCTGATGACCTGCTTATCTGATAGGCAGCCCAATGGCCAATTAAAAGAGTGCATATAGAAGGCCGACAACGCTGCCGCTAAGAGCCAGGCATTGGTGTTAGCCTGGAACAGGAAGTGCTGCCGCCTGGCGGAATCTCCAGGGAAGGAACGTCCTCCAGATCTACAAAAAAAAATTATTAGAAAACAGTATACAGTGAGGAATGATGCCAAACATATTGGGGGGGGGGGGAGAATGTGTGTGTATTCTCTGTGAAAAAAAAAAATATACAAATTTATAGCTGTAGAAAATAAATACATATAGTGCTGTGAAAAAATAAATATAGCGTGTGTGTGTGTGTGTGTGTATTCATTTTGTGTTTTGTTTTTTTTTTGTTTTTTTTTGTGTTTTTTTTTGTTTTTTTTTAATATATATTCATTTTGTGTGTGTGTGTATGTATGTATGTATGTATGTGTGTGTGTGTATGTGTGTGTATATATATATATATATATATATATATATATATATTATTATTATTTTTTTTTTTTCATATATCACGCAGTATATTTGTTTTTTATTTTTTTCACGGCATTCTATGATATATACACATACAGGATATTTTTTTATATCTAATATTTTTTTTTAGCGCACAAAATTTTATATATATATATAACAAAATAATATATATATTTTTTTATTCACAGCACTATATTTTATTTATTTTTTTCACAGAGATGTCTATATCTCTCTCCTGAGGGCCTTGGTGTTGTAAGGTGTAATCACTACTTTTCAGCTGAGGCCTCATATATAAGATGGGAAAGGGATGTGAATGGCACTTGATTCTTTTCAGAATGTGAATGGAGGAGCTGTGACTGGACCCTTTGACCTCTGATGACAATTGTAGTCCCCCCCCCCCCCCCCCCCCCCTCCCATCCTCATCCTCGTGTCCCTGCACGGTGCAGCTAGAGAGGTGTGTGCGGTCTTCTACAGGCAGCAGGCGGCAGGTTATGTAAGGTCTATTTATATCAGCTGGCTGAAGGCAGGAGGTTTAATGAGCTGCTGGCCTCATTCCCCTCGGTGCCAGGCTGTGCTGCGTGCGTCACTGCGCTCTGCTGAGCAAGACGAGCAGTTTCCATGGCTGCGCTGCTCCCCCCCCCCCCTTCCCCACCCCCGGAGACTCTATTCTCTCTTTCAGATAAAGGGCTTTGCTGGATCCACTGTCTGCAGCACTGCGCACCTCCAATACAGATCGATGCGCTTGTGCCGGCTGGGGGGGGGGGGGGTTTGTTTGAAGTCTGCGAACACAAATATAAAGACGCATGCAGCAGCAGCCCAATGTGCGTTTTATTATTCAGCTGACCCGCTGCACAAAAGGAGTCGGCCAGCAATGAGCATGCAGCAGTTCACAAACTCACTATAGAGTCGCTGGTGAGGAAAAAGCACAGTGCTGTAGAAGAAGTCCTCCACCCTTGTCAAACCGGGGCCCCGGCCATTCTTCCAAAGCCTTTCTTGTCCCAACAGTAAAAAAAAAAAAAAAAAAATTGATACAACGGAACTATAATAATTCATTGGTGGTAGTGGACCCCAGAAGTCCTTCAAATGGTTAATGTCTGCAGTATGGGGGCCACTAGGGAACCATGGCCCCAAATAATGGTGATGGTGGGAATATCCCCTCAATTCATTGGTATAGTGGCCCCTAAAAGACAAAAGCTCCCATACATTGTTGGTGTCATTGGCATAGTGGCCCCTAGAAGACAATAGCCGCCATACATTGTTGGTGTCTTTGGCATAGTGGCCCCTAGAAGACAATAGTTCCCATACATTGTTGGTGTCATTGGCATAGTGGCCCCTAGTAGACAATAGCCGCCATACATTGTTGGTGTCATTGGCATAGTGGTCCCTAGAAGACAATAGTTCCCATACATTGTTGGTGTCATTGGCATAGTGGCCCCTAGAAGACAATAGTTCCCATACATTGTTGGTGTCATTGGCATAGTGGCCCCTAGAAGACAATAGCTCCCATACATTGTTGATGTCATTGGCATAGTGGCCCCTAGAGGACAATAGTTCCCATACATTGTTGGTGTCATTGGCATAGTGGCCCCTAGAAGACAATAGTTCCCATACATTGTTGGTGTCATTGGCATAGTGGCCCCTAGAAGACAATAGTTCCCATACATTGTTGGTGTCATTGGCATAGTGGCCCCTAGAGGACAATAGTTCCCATACATTGTTGGTGTCATTGGCATAGTGGCCCCTAGAAGACAATAGTTCCCATACATTGTTGGTGTCATTGGCATAGTGGCCCCTAGAAGACAATAGCTCCCATACATTGTTGATGTCATTGGCATAGTGGCCCCTAGAGGACAATAGTTCCCATACATTGTTGGTGTCATTGGCATAGTGGCCCCTAGAAGACCATAGTTCCCATACATTGTTGGTGTCATTGGCATAGTGGCCCCTAGAAGACAATAGTTCCCATACATTGTTGGTGTCATTGGCATAGTGGCCCCTAGAAGACAATAGTTCCCATACATTGTTGGTGTCATTGGCATAGTGGCCCCTAGAAGACAATAGTTCCCATACATTGTTGGTGTCATTGGCATAGTGGCCCCTAGAAGACAATAGCTCCCATACATTGTTGGTGTCATTGGCATAGTGGCCCCTAGAAGACAATAGTTCCCATACATTGTTGGTGTCATTGGCATAGTGGCCCCTAGAAGACAATAGTTCCCATACATTGTTGGTGTCATTGGCATAGTGGCCCCTAGAAGACAATAGTTCCCATACATTGTTGGTGTCATTGGCATAGTGGCCCCTAGAGGACAATAGTTCCCATACATTGTTGGTGTCATTGGCATAGTGGACCCTAGAAGACAATAGCCGCCATACATTGTTGGTGAACCCGAGAAGAAAATAGCTCCTCATGTCAATGTTATGATGTGAGATCATGGCCCCCAGAAAAGAATAGCCCCGTAAATCATTGCTGTCAGTGGGGTAGTGGACCCTAGAAGAGAATAGCCCTTCAAATGATTGGCGTTTGTTGGGAGGGGGGGCACCATGTATGAATAGTCCCCTAATCATTGGTTTCAGTGGGCTCTTGGCCCCCAGGAGAGAAAAGCCTCTCAAATTGTTCATGTCAGTGGTATATGGACCATCAAGGAACTATACCGTCCAAATTATTGCTGTGAGGGGGGATAGTGCCCCCAGCACAGAATAACCCCATAAATAATTGGTATCGGTGGTTTGGGGGACCCTAGATGAGAATAGCTTCTCATATAATTGATGTCATTGGAATTGTGGCATCTAGAGGAAAATAGCCTCTAAAAATCATTGATGCCAGTGGGACAGGGGCCACCAGGGACTAATAGCCCCCAAACCATTGGTGTCAGTGTGATCGTGGCCCCCAGAAGAGAAAAGCCCCTCAACTTATTGGGATCGTGACCCCCAGAAAATAGCCCTGTAAATTGTTGGTGTCATTGGGATACTGAACCCTAGAAGAGAATAGCCCCTCAAATCATTGGTGTCAGTGGATTAGAGGCCACCATGGATGAATAGCCCTTCAAATCATTGGTATCAGTGGATTAGAGGCCACCATGGATGAATAGTATTCCCCAAATCATTGGTGTCAGGGATCATGGCCTCCAGGAGAGAATGGCCCCATAAATGGTGTCCGTAGGATAGTTGACCCTCGAAGAAAATAGCTCCTCAAATCATTGGTTCCAGTGTGCTTATGGTCCTCAGGAGAAAAAAAAGTCCCCCAAATTGCTAATGTCGGTTGTATATAGGGCCACCAGGGAACCCTAGCCTTCAAATTAGTGGACCCTAGATGACCATGGCCTCTCAGATCCTTGGTGTCATTGGGATTGTGGCCTCCAGAGGAGAATAGCCTCTCAAATCATTGGTGTCTGGGAGAAGGGTCACCAGGGATTAATGACCCTCAAATAATTGGTGTCAGTTGGACCATGGCCCCCAGGGGAGAAGAGCCCTTAATTGGGATTAGGTCCCCAGAAGAGAATAACCCCTGTAAATTGTTGGTGTCATTAGGATAATGGACCCTAGAAGATAATAGCCCCTCAAATAATTGGTGTCAATGGCAGAGCAGCCACCAGGGATGACCCAACTTATTGATACAAGTGGGATAGTGGCCCCCAGCAGAGAATAGACCCATAAATAATTGGTGTCGGTGAGATAGTGAACCCTAGAAGATAATAGCTCCTCAAATCCTTGGTGCCATTGGGATTGTGGCCTCCAGAGAATAGCCCCTCAAATCATTGGTGTCAGTGGGAGAGGGCTCACCAGGGACTAATAACCCCCAAATCATTGGTTTCAGTGGGACTATGGCCCCCAGGGGAGAAGAGCCCCTCAATTCATTGGGATTATGGCCCCAGAAAAGAATAGTTTGCAAATTGTTGGTGTCTTGGGATAATTGACCCTAGCAGAGAGTGGCCCTGCAAAGCATTGGTGGTGTTGGCAGAGAAGCCACCAGGGATGACCCAAATTATTGATACAAGTGGGGTAGTGGCCCCTGCAGAGAATACCCCCATAAATAATTGGTGTCAGTGGGATAGTGAACCCTAGAAGATAATAGCCCTTCAAATCACTGGTGTCAATGGTAGAGAGGCCACCAGGGATGAATAGCCCCCAAATCATTGGTGTCAGTGATGGTACTTATCTGGGCTTAGGCCAGGCACCAGCACTGCCCACCTATAACCGTTGGAGATCCTGCGCTCTGCCTGGCTCTGTTTCTCCTAATGACATTTTTCTGTGGTCAGGGGCAGCAGCAATGGAACCATTTGGGGTCCCTCAGGTGCAGATAAAAATACCCATGGAGTTATATCAGCCAGGAGGCCTTCATTCATAAATGGTAGTTGTATCCTGGCCTTTTGGTGACGCAGTGGGCGGGGCCCATCGGAGGATGGGTTGGTCCTCCATCGGGCTGGTCTGAATGCATTTCTGTCAGAGCAGAAAGGAAGCTGCGGCCCAGCAGGAGGGATATTGCTGTCCTGTGGTTGAGAGCCTCAGCTGTGGCACATCATGTAACCGTCTGTATGGTCCATTAGCACTGACAAATGGCGTCCTGCCGTCCAATAACTTGTGTCTTAACCTTTTTCCATTCTAGAAGGGGTAGGGAAGGGTTATAATTCCTGCATTTTTGTTTTAATGGTCCAATTGTAGAGTTTTCCTCTGTAGACACAACAGGAAGTGAGGTGAATTATCTCTCCATGGAAAGTCCTTTGTAGTCATCAGAACAGGTGTCCTCCCAGGAAGATTCCCCCACCCCTCCTTCCCTCCTGTTCCATCCTAGGAAGATCTCCCCTTCACCCCGCCCCCCCCAAATTGGACAATGCAGAAGCAGCAGCTTATACCAGAGGTTGTCCTTGTGTGCTTCCCTACTGCAAGGTTGTCCACTGTGTTAGACTGACAGCATTGTGAAAAGTAGTAATAATAAGTCTGCATTACACATCCCCCCAATACAAATGTTCTCATGCTGCTAAAGCACATCCTCTATATACTGTGTGTGTGTGTGTAGAATATACACAAGTATATATATTTCAGTTATGTAGCGCTGCCAATTTACGCAGTGCTTTACATATATATTGTACATTCACATCAGTCCCCACCCTCAAGGAGCTTACAATCGAAGGCAGTGTTTCTCAACTCCAGTCCTCAAGGCGCACCAACAGGTCATGTTTTCAGGATTTCCCTCAGATTAAACGGCTTTAGTAATTACTAAGGCACAGAAACTGATCAAATCACCTGTGCAAAATAGTGGAAATCCTGAAAACATGACCTGTTGGTGCGCCTTGAGGACTGGAGTTGAGAAACACTGGTCTAAGGTCCCTAAATCATTCATACATAGTAGGGACAATTTAGAGAGGATCCGATTAACCTCCCAGCATGTCTTTGGAATGTGGGAGGAAACCGGAGAACCCGGAGGAAACCCACACAGGGAGAACATGCAAACTCCATGCAGATGGTGCCGCGGTTGTACCAGCGACTTTTTCTGCTAGGTGAAAGTGCGACCCACTACACCACTGTGTGTATATGTGTGTGTATGTATGTGTATATATGTGTGTGTGTGTGTGTGTATATCACACACACTATATTTATTTTGGTTTTGATTGCTTGTCTAGAGAAATCCATTCCTGCCACTATGACTCTCCCCATATCATGGCTGTCACCTGGTAATCCGCGCCCTTCCCATCCCGCCTCCTATGCGGACCATGTGACAGCGCCCTTCCCATCCCGCCTCCTATGCGGACCATGTGACAGCACCCTTCCCATCCCGCCTCCTATGCGGACCATGTGACGGCGCCCTTCCCATCCCGCCTCGTATGCGGACCATGTGACGGCGCCCTTCCCATCCCGCCTCCTATCTGGACCATGTGACAGCACCCTTCCCATCCCGCCTCCTATGCGGACCATGTGACAGCGCCCTTCCCATCCCGCCTCCTATGCGGACCATGTGACGGCGCCCCTCCCATCCGGACCATGTGACAGCGCCCTTCCCATCCCGCCTCCTATGCGGACCATGTGACAGCGCCCTTCCCATCCCGCCTCCTATGCGGACCATGTGACGGCGCCCTTCCCATCCCGCCTCCTATGCGGACCATGTGACAGCGCCCTTCCCATCCCGCCTCCTATGCGGACCATGTCACAGCGCCCTTCCCATCCCGCCTCCTATGCGGACCATGTGACAGCGCCCTTCCCATCCCGCCTCCTATGCGGACCATGTGACACCGCCCTTCCCATCCCGCCTCCTATGCGGACCATGTGACAGCACCCTTCCCATCCCGCCTCCTATGCGGACCATGTGATCGCGCCCCTCCCATCCGGACCATGTAACAGCGCCCTTCCCATCCCGCCTCCTATGCGGACCATGTGACAGCGCCCTTCCCATCCCGCCTCCTATGCGGACCATGTGATCGCGCCCCTCCCATCCGGACCATGTGACAGCGCCCTTCCCATCCCGCCTCCTATGCGGACCATGTGACAGCGCCCTTCCCATCCCGCCTCCTATGCGGACCATGTGATCGCGCCCCTCCCATCCGGACCATGTGACAGCGCCCTTCCCATCCCGCCTCCTATGCGGACCATGTGACAGCGCCCTTCCCATCCCGCCTCCTATGCGGACCATGTGACAGCGCCCTTCCCATCCCGCCTCCTATGCGGACCATGTGACAGCGCCCTTCCCATCCCGCCTCCTATGTGGACCATGTGACAGCACCCTTCCCATCCCGCCTCCTATGCGGACCATGTGATCGCGCCCCTCCCATCCGGACCATGTGACAGCGCCCTTCCCATCCCGCCTCCTATGCGGACCATGTGACAGCGCCCTTCCCATCCCGCCTCCTATGCGGACCATGTGACAGCGCCCTTCCCATCCCGCCTCCTATGCGGACCATGTGACAGCACCCTTCCCATCCCGCCTCCTATGCGGACCATGTGATCGCGCCCCTCCCATCCGGACCATGTGACAGCGCCCTTCCCATCCCGCCTCCTATGCGGACCATGTGACAGCGCCCTTCCCATCCCGCCTCCTATGCGGACCATGTGACAGCGCCCTTCCCATCCCGCCTCCTATGCGGACCATGTGACAGCGCCCTTCCCATCCCGCCTCCTATGTGGACCATGTGACAGCGCCCTTCCCATCCCGCCTCCTATGCGGACCATGTGACGGCGCCCTTCCCATCCCGCCTCCTATGCGGACCATGTGACGGCGCCCTTCCCATCCCGCCTCCTATGCGGACCATGTGACGGCGCCCTTCCCATCCCGCCTCCTATGCGGACCATGTGACGGCGCCCTTCCCATCCCGCCTCCTATGCGGACCATGTGACGGCGCCCTTCCCATCCCGCCTCCTATGCGGACCATGTGACGGCGCCCTTCCCATCCCGCCTCCTATGCGGACCATGTGACGGCGCCCTTCCCATCCCGCCTCCTATGCGGACCATGTCACAGCGCCCTTCCCATCCCGCCTCCTATGCGGACCATGTCACAGCGCCCTTCCCATCCCGCCTCCTATGCGGACCATGTCACAGCGCCCTTCCCATCCCGCCTCCTATGCGGACCATGTGACAGCGCCCTTCCCATCCCGCCTCCTATGCGGACCATGTGACACCGCCCTTCCCATCCCGCCTCCTATGCGGACCATGTGACAGCGCCCTTCCCATCCCGCCTCCTATGCGGACCATGTGACACCGCCCTTCCCATCCCGCCTCCTATGCGGACCATGTGACAGCACCCTTCCCATCCCGCCTCCTATGCGGACCATGTGATCGCGCCCCTCCCATCCGGACCATGTAACAGCGCCCTTCCCATCCCGCCTCCTATGCGGACCATGTGATCGCGCCCCTCCCATCCGGACCATGTGACAGCGCCCTTCCCATCCCGCCTCCTATGCGGACCATGTGACAGCGCCCTTCCCATCCCGCCTCCTATGCGGACCATGTGACAGCGCCCTTCCCATCCCGCCTCCTATGCGGACCATGTGACAGCGCCCTTCCCATCCCGCCTCCTATGCGGACCATGTGACAGCGCCCTTCCCATCCCGCCTCCTATGCGGACCATGTGACAGCGCCCTTCCCATCCCGCCTCCTATGCGGACCATGTGACAGCGCCCTTCCCATCCCGCCTCCTATGCGGACCATGTGACAGCGCCCTTCTTATCCCGCCTCCTATGCGGACCATGTGACAGCGCCCTTCCCATCCCGCCTCCTATCCGGACCATGTGACAGCGCCCTTCCCATCCCGCCTCCTATGCGGACCATGTGACAGGTCCCTTCCCATCCGGACCATGTGACAGCGCCCTTCCCATCCCGCCTCCTATGCGGACCATGTGACAGCGCCCTTCCCATCCCGCCTCCTATGCGGACCATGTGACAGGTCCCTTCCCATCCGGACCATGTGACAGCGCCCTTCCCATCCCACCTCCTATGCGGACCATGTCACAGCGCCCTTCCCATCCCGCCTCCTATGCAGACCATGTGACAGCGCCCTTCCCATCCCGCCTCCTATGCGGACCATGTGACAGCGCCCTTCCCATCCCGCCTCCTATGCGGACCATGTGACAGCGCCCTTCCCATCCCGCCTCCTATGCGGACCATGTGACACCGCCCTTCCCATCCCGCCTCCTATGCGGACCATGTGACAGCACCCTTCCCATCCCGCCTCCTATGCGGACCATGTGATCGCGCCCCTTCCATCCGGACCATGTAACAGCGCCCTTCCCATCCCGCCTCCTATGCGGACCATGTGATCGCGCCCCTCCCATCCGGACCATGTGACAGCGCCCTTCCCATCCCGCCTCCTATGCGGACCATGTGACAGCGCCCTTCCCATCCCGCCTCCTATGCGGACCATGTGACAGCGCCCTTCCCATCCCGCTCCTATGCGGACCATGTGACAGCGCCCTTCCCATCCCGCCTCCTATGCGGACCATGTGACAGCGCCCTTCCCATCCCGCCTCCTATGCGGACCATGTGACAGCGCCCTTCCCATCCCGCCTCCTATGCGGACCATGTGACAGCGCCCTTCCCATCCCGCCTCCTATGCGGACCATGTGACAGCGCCCTTCCCATCCCGCCTCCTATGCGGACCATGTGACAGCGCCCTTCCCATCCCGCCTCCTATGCGGACCATGTGACAGCGCCCTTCCCATCCCGCCTCCTATGCGGACCATGTGACAGCGCCCTTCCCATCCCGCCTCCTATGCGGACCATGTGACAGCGCCCTTCTTATCCCGCCTCCTATGCGGACCATGTGACAGCGCCCTTCCCATCCCGCCTCCTATGCGGACCATGTGACAGCGCCCTTCCCATCCCGCCTCCTATGCGGACCATGTGACAGCGCCCTTCCCATCCCGCCTCCTATGCGGACCATGTGACAGGTCCCTTCCCATCCGGACCATGTGACAGCGCCCTTCCCATCCCGCCTCCTATGCGGACCATGTGACAGCGCCCTTCCCATCCCGCCTCCTATGCGGACCATGTGACAGCGCCCTTCCCATCCCGCCTCCTATGCGGACCATGTCACAGCGCCCTTCCCATCCCGCCTCCTATGCGGACCATGTCACAGCGCCCTTCCCATCCCGCCTCCTATGCAGACCATGTGACAGCGCCCTTCCCATCCCGCCTCCTATGCGGACCATGTGACACCGCCCTTCCCATCCCGCCTCCTATGCGGACCATGTGACAGCGCTGTGCCCTCCTCTCTCTGCAGCATTCCTTCTTCTGCCGCCTCACTGAGGACAAGAAGTCGGAGAAGTTCTTTAAAGTTTTCTTCGATCGGATAAAAGTCGCCCAACAGGAAATCAAAGCCACCGTGACGGTGAACACCAGCGACCTCGGCAGCAAGAAGCGCGATGAGGAGCAATCTGAGAGGGAGACCCCGCACCGCAAGAGAGGTGGGGGCGATGGGAAGGGGGGAGGGGCAATGGGAAGGGGGGAGGGGCAATGGGAAGGGGGGGGCCGATGAAGGGAAGTCCAGCCAAATGGGAGGCAATATTTTGGGTTAAGTCTGGTTTGCAGTTGTGGGCGGTAATGGCATGTAGTTGAGCCCCTGGCAATATTCTGCAAAGGCTGAAGCAGGGTGTACAGTGGCAAAAATTAGCCCCCCCCCCCCCCCCCCAAGTTTCATCTCATGTTAGCTCAGTCATTAGAAAGGGGTCACTCCCCCGGGAAATCTTTCACTGGACCCCCTACTTAATCTTCTCTCCTTTGACTTGTTATGTTGAATTCTGATCATTGATGGGGGGAAGAGACTGAGGAAATGCTTCCTTATACCTGCAGCAGACTGAAAACATCTCAAGCTAGGCAAAGTTACACTGTACAGTCTGATCACTGGGGGAGGGGACACCGAGGACCTAGTCACTGATTGGAGGAGATTTTTGTAAGGTGTCGGGAATTTTTTCTCTTCAGCCCAGGAGGCCGGTTTGCAGATCACGGAAGAGGCGAAGGATCAGCTGATTGAGGCCACTGTCGCCACCAAGAAGGCTTTCAACTCTTTCCGCCGGGAAGCCGATCCAGACGACCATTTCTCCGCTAATGAGGGAGGATTGGCCGAGAAAGGGCGGGACGAGCTGGAGATGAGCCCCATCATAACCATCATGCAGCCAATCCTGCGCTTCCTACAGCTGCTCTGCGAGAACCACAACAGGGACCTGCAGGTAAATTGTGAATAGAGGGGTGGGGAAATCTCCCCATTGTGGGAGGGGCAGAGACACAAACTACTGCAGGGAAATCTCCTCATTGAGAGAGGGGCAGAGACGCAGGAAATCTCCTCATTGTGGGAGGGGCAGAGACACAATCTACTACAGGGAAATCTCCTCATTGTGGGAGGGGCAGAGACGCATGAAATCTCATCATTGTGGGAGGGGCAGAGACACAAACTACTGCAGCAAATCTCCCCATTGTGGGAGGGGCAGAGACACAAACTACTTCAGGAAATCTCCCCATTGTGGGAGGGGCAGAGACAAACTACTGCAGGAAATCTCACCATTGTGGGAGGGGCAGAGATGCAGGAAATCTCATCATTGTGGGAGGGGCAGAGACACAAACTACTAGGGGGAAATCTCCTCATTGTGGGAGGAGCAGAGACACAAACTACTGCAGGGAAATCTCCTCATTGTGGGAGGAGCAGAGACACAAACTACTGCAGGGAAATCTCATTGTGGGAGGAGCAGAGACACAAACTACTGTAGGAGATCTCCCCATTGTGCGAGGGGCAGAGACACCAACTACTCGGAAGATGGGGAGGGGAATCTCACCACTGGCAAAAAGACATTGTGTGATTTAATGCTCTGGTCCCCATCCTTAATCAATATATTAGTTTGAAGTGATCCTTTAAGTGAAAAACATTATTTTGCACATCTGACATTTAATTGCGCTCCTGTGACAGTCCAGCTGCGGAGGTCCCCCACAGGAAATATCTAATATTGCTTTTGATGATCTGGGTTTGTCTTTATTGAGCGGATTTTAGCTTGGGGGAGGGGGGGGTCTCACTGTTGGACTATCAAGACCTATAATGAGTCCGAGACCCACATTGTCCACTGAGCTCCACCTAGAACTAAATATCACTTCTGGGTGGACTGACCCACTAAATACATTTCCAGTCGCATTTAATGCGTTTTTTTTTTATTAATTCTACAGAACTTCCTGCGCTGTCAGAACAACAAGACCAACTACAACCTGGTGTGCGAGACGCTGCAGTTCCTGGACTGTATCTGCGGGAGCACCACGGGGGGCCTGGGCCTGCTGGGCCTCTATATCAACGAGAAGAACGTGGCCCTCATTAACCAGACGCTGGAGAGCCTGACAGAGTACTGCCAGGGCCCGTGCCATGAGAACCAGGTATGTATTCCTGGGGCCCCGCTGTCTGATTGGGCCCCGCTGTCTGGGCCCCGCTGTCTGATTGGGCCCGTCTCCGTACACATTACATAAGGGCACTGCGCACATGTTGGGTGATTCCTGGAACGCTCTGTGACTTGTTATGTAATGTGCAGCTCTGGGGACACGCCTCAGGATGCCGTCCTGTACACAACGTGCTTCGAAAGCCGCATGGCACCACGGGCGTGCCTGGCACACAGACTGCCGTCCCTCGCCGAGTCTGAACAAAGTGTGAAAGTTCTGAGGTCGAATAGTCGCTCAGCCGGTCTGGGTAGACGGGATCCTGCCAAGGACAAAGACTTGGCTTGGGGAACGGAGATTTATGGTACCAACACTCAGGAACACGGGCACAACCAGACTACGATCTACAGACGTATCGTCTTCTTTATACAATAACATTGGTGGTGGGAGAACGATCGTCTGTAGATTCTGCAAATTCTATCGACATCCTCCGAGCATCTCGTGGCAAACGCCACCTCCTATATACATCAGATCTGATAACCGATGTTCTATGACCTTGTGGAGGGATGAGGCCTCCCCTCCATGTGTCGCCCAGATATTAGATCGGCCCTTTCAGGGGTGGTAAATGTGGGGACACAATACCAGGAGACGCTGCTGCAGATTGTTTAAACGAAGTTGTTAAATTTCCGGAGTCGATTGATTTTTGGCCCAGGACTAAATATTAACCTCTGATAGAATTCTCGGGGACATCGCTGGGTATGAAGTCTATGGGGGGGGGGGCGACTCTTCACCATCTCTCCCCTCAAATTAAACGCTGGTCCCTCACAAGGAAGGCCTCACCCCCTTCTAGAGGAAGTCGGCTTTTGTATGGGATGGGGGGGGCTTGTAGTAATAAAGAACCCCCCCTCCTCCTCCTTATTTTAATGGGGACCCCCACAAAGGTTTTGAGGAAAAGAAACACCTCCAAATTCAGATACAGCTTCAAGGCGTCCCCCAGGTGTGTGTTATATAAATGATACAATGTGTACTTTTAATGTTGCATTTTAAAGTGCAAGTTTACTCCCCCCCCCCCCCCCCCATTAAAACGGTAAAAAAACACCATACACTACCCCACCCCCCCTCCTGCCTCCGGCCGCTAGGTGGTGGGATCTGATGTCACTGCACAGCATGTAGCTGAGTGTAATCTGAGTCCTGAGCAGAGGGAATGGACAACCCCCCCCCCAAACACACACTCTCATAGGGAAACATAAGCAGCTAAGGCTGTCAATCACCTGCTGGGGGCGGGGTCATCTCCTGGATTGTCTGGTGTCCCCCATAGGCTGTCAGTGACTCCTGCAGATATCCGAGGAACGAGAGAGCAGACAGGAATCACACTCGGTGCTTTCAATGAGGTCAAATACACACTATAGAGGGATGTGCTTTGTTCTTTTTTATTAAGTGACCCACTCCCTGCTGTGTTTTTATTTGTTGTGGTGGGTTTTTTGTGAGGGGGGCGTGAGGGGGGTTTGTATTGGTCTGTGTCCCCTATGGCAGTGCCCAGCCCCCCCCCCCCCCCCCCCATACCATTTCTTAAAAACTTGCATAGAAAATGGCCCGAAAAAAAGGATTCCTCTTCTATGGATCTCTATGGGAGGGAGGGGTTTGGTGGATTTTATTTCTGGATTTACTCAGCAAAACAAGCTTTGTGTACGGCCGGCCCTGCAGACCTGTCAGAGCAGCAACTTTGTAGCAAATATTTGAGTTGTCATTTCTCTGGTTTTGTAGCGGTTCCATTGTTACATGGAATGTTTTCTATGTTGCCCGTACTGTATTCTACCTGCTGGTGTGATTTTCCCCTCCCCCCCCTCCTGTACCCCTCAGAACTGCATCGCCACCCACGAGTCCAACGGCATCGACATCATCACAGCATTGATCCTGAATGACATCAACCCCCTGGGCCGCAAGAGGATGGACCTGGTCCTGGAGCTCAAGGTGAGACCCTCTGCATGTCTTCTGTCCCCATCCTCTGTGTGTCCCCCCATCCCCCATATGGTCACTTTCATTTTTCTTCCTGTGGAAAAAAGAGAGGCCGGATGTCATCACTTTGTCTCTATGCTTCTCTATTCAATACAGGCAGATCATGGCTGGTGGGCGGGGCCAGCAGGGGGCTGTACATGGCTTCAAGAGCCCTCAGCCCTGATGCAATCAGTGGGAGGAGTTATGCAAATATTATAATGCCTTGGTGGGTGGGTGTCAGTTTGAAAGAGTGGGCATTCCCAGGTATTTGTAGTTGGCTAACGCCCACATGTGATGCTGAGCCTCTGATTGAAAGAATTGAAATCCAATGAATAAAAGGGGCGGGGCTAGTTAAAGGCTGGGGAGGAAAGTGCTAAATGATACCGGATGTTCTCAAGCCAGGAAAGGAGGCGGGGCTCTATCGGACTGGCTGCAGCTTCTAATGCGCATTGTGAGAAGCTGACAGTGTGCAGGGAAATCAGTGGAAGCCGTTTCAGTCCAGGAGAGAAGGCGGTACACCTGTGCAAGACTGAAGGGGCGAGGGGCCGGTACACCTGTGCAAGACTGAAGGGGCGAGGGGCCGGTACACCTGTGCAGGCCTGAAGGGGGGAGGGGCCGGTACACCTGTGCAGGACTGAAGGGGCGAGGGGCCGGTACACCTGTGCAGGACTGAAGGGGGGAGGGGCCGGTACACCTGTGCAGGACTGAAGGGGGGAGGGGCCGGTACACCTGTGCAAGACTGAAGGGGCGAGGGGCCGGTACACCTGTGCAAGCCTGAAGGGGGGAGGGGCCGGTACACCTGTGCAAGACTGAAGGGGCGAGGGGCCGGTATACCTGTGCAGGCCTGAAGGGGGGAGGTGTCGGTATACCTGTGCAGGCCTGAAGGGGGGAGGGGTCGGTATACCTGTGCAGGCCTGAAGGGGGGAGGGGCCGGTACACCTGTGCAGGCCTGAAGGGGGGAGGGGCCGGTACACCTGTGCAGGCCTGAAGGGGGGAGGGGCCGGTACACCTGTGCAGGCCTGAAGGGGGGAGGGGCCGGTACACCTGTGCAGGCCTGAAGGGGGGAGGGGCCGGTACACCTGTGCAGGCCTGAAGGGGGGAGGGGCCGGTACACCTGTGCAGGCCTGAAGGGGGGAGGGGCCGGTACACCTGTGCAAGCCTGAAGGGGGGAGGGGCCGGTACACCTGTGCAAGCCTGAAGGGGGGAGGGGCCGGTACACCTGTGCAAGACTGAAGGGGCGAGGGGCCGGTATACCTGTGCAGGCCTGAAGGGGGGAGGGGTCGGTATACCTGTGCAGGCCTGAAGGGGGGAGGGGCCGGTATACCTGTGCAGGCCTGAAGGGGGGAGGGGCCGGTACACCTGTGCAGGCCTGAAGGGGGGAGGGGCCGGTACACCTGTGCAGGCCTGAAGGGGGGAGGGGCCGGTACACCTGTGCAGGCCTGAAGGGGGGAGGGGCCGGTACACCTGTGCAGGCCTGAAGGGGGGAGGGGCCGGTACACCTGTGCAGGCCTGAAGGGGGGAGGGGCCGGTACACCTGTGCAGGCCTGAAGGGGGGAGGGGCCGGTACACCTGTGCAGGCCTGAAGGGGGGAGGGGCCGGTACACCTGTGCAGGCCTGAAGGGGGGAGGGGCCGGTACACCTGTGCAGGCCTGAAGGGGGGAGGGGCCGGTACACCTGTGCAGGCCTGAAGGGGGGAGGGGCCGGTACACCTGTGCAGGCCTGAAGGGGGGAGGGGCCGGTACACCTGTGCAGGCCTGAAGGGGGGAGGGGCCGGTACACCTGTGCAGGCCTGAAGGGGGGAGGGGCCGGTACACCTGTGCAGGCCTGAAGGGGGGAGGGGCCGGTACACCTGTGCAGGCCTGAAGGGGGGAGGGGCCGGTACACCTGTGCAAGCCTGAAGGGGGGAGGGGCCGGTACACCTGTGCAGGCCTGAAGGGGGGAGGGGTCGGTATACCTGTGCAGGCCTGAAGGGGGGAGGGGCCGGTACACCTGTGGAGGACTGAAGGGGCGAGGGGCCGGTACACCTGTGGAGGACTGAAGGGGCGAGGGGCCGGTACACCTGTGCAGGCCTGAAGAGGGGAGGGGCCGGTACACCTGTGCAGGCCTGAAGGGGGGAGGGGCCGGTACACCTGTGCAGGCCTGAAGGGGGGAGGGGCCGGTACACCTGTGCAGGCCTGAAGGGGGGAGGGGCCGGTACACCTGTGCAAGCCTGAAGGAGGGGGTGTTATCGGAGTAGCGTCACTTGCTCTTTGATTTTCTGACTCGTTTCTCAATCCTTGTTTTGTAGAAAAGGAGACACAGAATACCTTCTAAGGAACACTCCCATTTACAGGGTGGCTGCACTGCCTTGCAGAATTCCTTGGGCCCCAGTGTAGCCACCCTGACCTGCATGCTGCTCCCAGCTGGGACCAGTAAAAAGTCTGTAGAAGCAAAGCATGTGTGAGCTGTACAGGACACTGCAAGGGATCATGAGACATGTAGTCTGTACATGTGGTCAGGTGATGTTTGTGTGGTGTGCACAGTGCGCGCTCCTTCCTGGGAAGAATGGTTAAGCGGCGCGGAGAGTGACGGCGAGTGATGCGGCGCGGAGAGTGACGCGGCATTGGAGAGTGACGCGGCATTGGAGAGTGACGCGGCATTGGAGAGTGACGCGGCATTGGAGAGTGACGCGGCATTGGAGAGTGACGCGGCATTGGAGAGTGACGCGGCATTGGAGAGTGACGCGGCATTGGAGAGTGACGCGGCATTGGAGAGTGACGCGGCATTGGAGAGTGACGCGGCATTGGAGAGTGACGCGGCATTGGAGAGTGACGCGGCATTGGAGAGTGACGCGGCATTGGAGAGTGATGCGGCATGGAGAGTGATGCGGCATGGAGAGTGATGCGGCATGGAGAGTGATGCGGCATGGAGAGTGATGCGGCGCGGAGAGTGACGGAGAGTGATGCGGCATGGAGAGTGATGCGGCATGGAGAGTGACGGAGAGTGATGCGGCATGGAGAGTGACGGAGAGTGATGCGGCATGGAGAGTGACGGAGAGTGATGCGGCATGGAGAGTGACGGAGAGTGATGCGGCATGGAGAGTGACGGAGAGTGATGGAGAGTGATGCGGCGCGGCAAGTGATGCGGCGCAGAGAGTGACGGAGAGTGATGCGGCATGGAGAGTGATGCGGCATGGAGAGTGATGCGGCATGGAGAGTGATGGAGAGTGATGTGGCACGGAGAGTGATGCGGCGCGGAGAGTGATGCGGCGCGGAGAGTGATGCGGCGCGGAGAGTGATGCGGCGCGGAGAGTGATGCGGCGCGGAGAGTGATGCGGCGCGGAGAGTGATGCGGCGCGGAGAGTGATGCGGCGCGGAGAGTGATGCGGCGCGGAGAGTGATGCGGCGCGGAGAGTGATGCGGCGCGGAGAGTGATGCGGCGCGGAGAGTGATGCGGCGCGGAGAGTGATGCGGCGCGGAGAGTGATGCGGCGCGGAGAGTGATGCGGCGCGGAGAGTGATGCGGCGCGGAGAGTGATGCGGCGCGATGGGGAGTGATGGGGAGTGATGGGTCTCGATGGGGAGTGATGGGTCTCGATGGGGAGTGATGGGTCTCGATGGGGAGTGATGGGTCTCGATGGAGAGTGATGGGTCTCGATGGAGAGTGATGGGTCTCGATGGGGAGAGTGATGGGTCTCGATGGGGAGTGATGGGTCTCGATGGGAGTGATGGGTCTCGATGGAGAGTGATGGGTCTCGATGGAGAGTGATGGGTCTCGATGGAGAGTGATGGGTCTCGATGGAGAGTGATGGGTCTCGATGGGAGTGATGGGTCTCGATGGAGAGTGATGGGTCTCGATGGAGAGTGATGGGTCTCGATGGAGAGTGATGGGTCTCGATGGAGAGTGATGGGTCTCGATGGAGAGTGATGGGTCTCGATGGAGAGTGATGGGTCTCGATGGAGAGTGATGGGTCTCGATGGAGAGTGATGGGGCTCGGAGAGTGATGGAGAGTGATGGGGCTCGGGAGTGATGGAGAGTGATGGGGCTCGGGAGAGTGATGGGAGAGTGATGGGGCTCGGAGAGTGATGGAGAGTGATGGGGCTCGGATGGAGAGTGATGGGGCTCGGAGAGTGATGGAGAGTGATGGGGCTCGGAGAGTGATGGAGAGTGATGGGGCTCGGAGAGTGATGGGGCTCGGAGAGTGATGGGTCTCGGAGAGTGATGGGTCTCGGAGAGTGATGGGTCTCGGAGAGTGATGGGTCTCGGAGAGTGATGGGTCTCGGAGAGTGATGGGTCTCGGAGAGTGATGGGTCTCGGAGAGTGATGGGTCTCGGAGAGTGATGGGTCTCGGAGAGTGATGGGTCTCGGAGAGTGATGGCGGAGAGTGATGGGTCTCGATGGAGAGTGATGGGTCTCGATGGAGAGTGATGGGTCTCGATGGAGAGTGATGGGTCTCGATGGAGAGTGATGGGTCTCGATGGAGAGTGATGGGTCTCGATGGAGAGTGATGGGTCTCGATGGAGAGTGATGGGTCTCGATGGAGAGTGATGGGTCTCGATGGAGAGTGATGGGGCGTGATGGAGAGTGATGGGTCTCGATGGAGAGTGATGGGGCGTGATGGGGCTCGGAGAGTGATGGAGAGTGATGGGGTTCGGAGAGTGATGTGATGGGGCTCGGAGAGTGATGGGGTGTGATGGAGAGTGATGGGGTTCGGAGAGTGATGTGATGGGGCTCGGAGAGTGATGGGGTGTGATGGAGAGTGATGGGGCTCGGAGAGTGATGGGGTGTGATGGGGTGTGATGGAGAGTGATGGGGTGTGATGGAGAGTGATGGGGCTCGGAGAGTGATGGGGTGTGATGGGGTGTGATGGAGAGTGATGGGGTGTGATGGAGAGTGATGGGGAGTGATGGAGAGTGATGGGGAGTGATGGGGAGTGATGGAGAGTGATGGGGAGTGATGGGGAGTGATGGGTCTCGATGGAGAGTGATGGGTCTCGATGGAGAGTGATGGGTCTCGATGGAGAGTGATGGGTCTCGGAGAGTGATGGAGAGTGATGGGTCTCGGAGAGTGATGGAGAGTGATGGGGCTCGGAGAGTGATGGAGAGTGATGGGGCTCGGAGAGTGATGGAGAGTGATGGGGCTCGGAGAGTGATGGAGAGTGATGGGGCTCGGAGAGTGATGGAGTGATGGAGAGTGATGGAGTGATGGAGAGTGATGGAGTGATGGAGAGTGATGGGGCTCGGAGAGTGATGGGGCTCGGAGAGTGATGGGGCTCGGAGAGTGATGGAGAGTGATGGGGCTCGGAGAGTGATGGAGAGTGATGGGGCTCGGAGAGTGATGGAGAGTGATGGGGCTCGGAGAGTGATGGAGAGTGATGGGGCTCGGAGAGTGATGGAGAGTGATGGGGCTCGGAGAGTGATGGAGAGTGATGGGGCTCGGAGAGTGATGGAGAGTGATGGGGCTCGGAGAGTGATGGAGAGTGATGGGGCTCGGAGAGTGATGGAGAGTGATGGGGCTCGGAGAGTGATGGAGTGATGGAGAGTGATGGGGCTCGGAGAGTGATGGAGTGATGGAGAGTGATGGGGCTCGGAGAGTGATGGAGTGATGGAGAGTGATGGGGCTCGGAGAGTGATGGAGTGATGGAGAGTGATGGGGCTCGGAGAGTGATGGAGTGATGGAGAGTGATGGGGCTCGGAGAGTGATGGAGTGATGGAGAGTGATGGGGCTCGGAGAGTGATGGAGTGATGGAGAGTGATGGGGCTCGGAGAGTGATGGAGTGATGGAGAGTGATGGGGCTCGGAGAGTGATGGAGTGATGGAGAGTGATGGGGCTCGGAGAGTGATGGAGAGTGATGGGGCTCGGAGAGTGATGGAGAGTGATGGGGCTCGGAGAGTGATGGAGAGTGATGGGGCTCGGAGAGTGATGGAGAGTGATGGGGCTCGGAGAGTGATGGAGTGATGGAGAGTGATGGGGCTCGGAGAGTGATGGAGTGATGGAGTGACGGAGAGTGATGGGGCTCGGAGAGTGATGGAGAGTGATGGTGCTCGTAGAGTGATGGTGCTCGTAGAGTGATGGTGCTCGTAGTGATGGTGCTCGTAGAGTGATGGTGCTCGTAGAGTGATGGTGCTCGTAGAGTGATGGAGAGATGGAGAGTGATGGAGTGATGGAGAGTGATGGGGCTCGGAGAGTGATGGAGTGATGGAGAGTGATGGGGCTCGGAGAGTGATGGAGTGATGGGGAGTGATGGGTCTCGATGGAGAGTGATGGGTCTCGATGGAGAGTGATGGGTCTCGATGGAGAGTGATGGGTCTCGATGGAGAGTGATGGGTCTCGATGGAGAGTGATGGGTCTCGATGGAGAGTGATGGGTCTCGATGGAGAGTGATGGGTCTCGGAGAGTGATGGAGAGTGATGGGTCTCGGAGAGTGATGGAGAGTGATGGGGCTCGGAGAGTGATGGAGAGTGATGGGGCTCGGAGAGTGATGGAGTGATGGAGAGTGATGGAGTGATGGAGAGTGATGGAGTGATGGAGAGTGATGGAGTGATGGAGAGTGATGGGGCTCGGAGAGTGATGGGGCTCGGAGAGTGATGGGGCTCGGAGAGTGATGGAGAGTGATGGGGCTCGGAGAGTGATGGAGAGTGATGGGGCTCGGAGAGTGATGGAGAGTGATGGGGCTCGGAGAGTGATGGAGAGTGATGGAGAGTGATGGGGCTCGGAGAGTGATGGAGAGTGATGGGGCTCGGAGAGTGATGGAGAGTGATGGGGCTCGGAGAGTGATGGAGAGTGATGGGGCTCGGAGAGTGATGGAGAGTGATGGGGCTCGGAGAGTGATGGAGTGATGGAGAGTGATGGGGCTCGGAGAGTGATGGAGTGATGGAGAGTGATGGGGCTCGGAGAGTGATGGAGTGATGGAGAGTGATGGGGCTCGGAGAGTGATGGAGTGATGGAGAGTGATGGGGCTCGGAGAGTGATGGAGTGATGGAGAGTGATGGGGCTCGGAGAGTGATGGAGTGATGGAGAGTGATGGGGCTCGGAGAGTGATGGAGTGATGGAGAGTGATGGGGCTCGGAGAGTGATGGAGTGATGGAGAGTGATGGGGCTCGGAGAGTGATGGAGTGATGGAGAGTGATGGGGCTCGGAGAGTGATGGAGTGATGGAGAGTGATGGGGCTCGGAGAGTGATGGAGAGTGATGGGGCTCGGAGAGTGATGGAGAGTGATGGGGCTCGGAGAGTGATGGAGAGTGATGGGGCTCGGAGAGTGATGGAGAGTGATGGGGCTCGGAGAGTGATGGAGTGATGGAGAGTGATGGGGCTCGGAGAGTGATGGAGAGTGATGGGGCTCGGAGAGTGATGGAGTGATGGAGAGTGATGGGGCTCGGAGAGTGATGGAGAGTGATGGTGCTCGTAGAGTGATGGTGCTCGTAGAGTGATGGTGCTCGTAGTGATGGTGCTCGTAGAGTGATGGTGCTCGTAGAGTGATGGTGCTCGTAGAGTGATGGTGCTCGTAGAGTGATGGTGCTCGTAGAGTGATGGTGCTCGTAGAGTGATGGTGCTCGTAGAGTGATGGTGCTCGTAGAGTGATGGTGCTCGGTGAGTGATGGAGAGATGGAGAGTGATGGAGTGATGGAGAGTGATGGGGCTCGGAGAGTGATGGAGTGATGGAGAGTGATGGGGCTCGGAGAGTGATGGAGTGATGGAGTGATGGAGAGTGATGGGGCTCGGAGAGTGATGGAGTGATGGAGAGTGATGGGGCTCGGGGAGTGATGGAGAGTGATGGGGTGTGATGGAGAGTGATGGGGCGCGGAGAGTGATGGGGCGCGATGGGGAGTGATGGGTCTCGGAGAGTGATGGGTCTCGATGGAGAGTGATGGGGCGTGATGGAGAGTGATGGAGAGTGATGGAGAGTGATGGAGAGTGATGGGGCTCGGAGAGTGATGGAGAGTGATGGGGCTCGGAGAGTGATGGAGAGTGATGGGGCTCGGAGAGTGATGGAGAGTGATGGGGCTCGGAGAGTGATGGAGTGATGGAGAGTGATGGGGCTCGGAGAGTGATGGGGCTCGGAGAGTGATGGGGCTCGGAGAGTGATGGAGAGTGATGGGGCTCGGAGAGTGATGGAGAGTGATGGGGCTCGGAGAGTGATGGAGAGTGATGGGGCTCGGAGAGTGATGGAGAGTGATGGAGAGTGATGGGGCTCGGAGAGTGATGGAGAGTGATGGGGCTCGGAGAGTGATGGAGAGTGATGGGGCTCGGAGAGTGATGGAGAGTGATGGGGCTCGGAGAGTGATGGAGAGTGATGGGGCTCGGAGAGTGATGGAGTGATGGAGAGTGATGGGGCTCGGAGAGTGATGGAGTGATGGAGAGTGATGGGGCTCGGAGAGTGATGGAGTGATGGAGAGTGATGGGGCTCGGAGAGTGATGGAGTGATGGAGAGTGATGGGGCTCGGAGAGTGATGGAGTGATGGAGAGTGATGGGGCTCGGAGAGTGATGGAGTGATGGAGAGTGATGGGGCTCGGAGAGTGATGGAGTGATGGAGAGTGATGGGGCTCGGAGAGTGATGGAGTGATGGAGAGTGATGGGGCTCGGAGAG
The DNA here is from genome assembly GCA_037952835.1 of Lithobates septentrionalis. Classification (NCBI taxonomy): domain Eukaryota; kingdom Metazoa; phylum Chordata; class Amphibia; order Anura; family Ranidae; genus Lithobates; species Lithobates septentrionalis. Next base: position 185,320 of record JBBDGP010003932.1, on the reverse strand, counting down.
TGATGGAGTGATGGAGAGTGATGGGGCTCGGAGAGTGATGGAGAGTGATGGGGCGTGATGGGGCTCGGAGAGTGATGGAGAGTGATGGGGCTCGGAGAGTGATGGAGAGTGATGGGGCTCGGAGAGTGATGGAGAGTGATGGGGCTCGGAGAGTGATGGAGAGTGATGGGGCTCGGAGAGTGATGGAGTGATGGAGAGTGATGGGGCTCGGAGAGTGATGGAGTGATGGAGTGACGGAGAGTGATGGGGCTCGGAGAGTGATGGAGAGTGATGGTGCTCGTAGAGTGATGGTGCTCGTAGAGTGATGGTGCTCGTAGTGATGGTGCTCGTAGAGTGATGGTGCTCGTAGAGTGATGGTGCTCGTAGAGTGATGGTGCTCGTAGAGTGATGGTGCTCGTAGAGTGATGGTGCTCGTAGAGTGATGGTGCTCGTAGAGTGATGGTGCTCGTAGAGTGATGGTGCTCGGTGAGTGATGGAGAGATGGAGAGTGATGGGGCTCGGAGAGTGATGGAGTGATGGAGAGTAAAGGGGCTCGGAGAGTGATGGAGTGATGGAGAGTGATGGGGCTCGGAGAGTGATGGAGTGATGGAGAGTGATGGGGCTCGGGGAGTGATGGAGAGTGATGGGGTGTGATGGGGAGTGATGGGGCGCGGAGAGTGATGGGGCGCGATGGGGAGTGATGGGTCTCGGAGAGTGATGGGTCTCGATGGAGAGTGATGGGGCGTGATGGGGCGTGATGGAGAGTGATGGAGAGTGATGGAGAGTGATGGAGAGTGATGGAGAGTGATGGAGAGTGATGGGGCGTGATGGAGAGTGATGGAGAGTGATGGGGCTCGGAGAGTGATGGAGAGTGATGGGGCTCGGAGAGTGATGGAGAGTGATGGGGCTCGGAGAGTGATGGAGAGTGATGGGGCTCGGAGAGTGATGGAGAGTGATGGGGCTCGGAGAGTGATGGGGCTCGGAGAGTGATGGAGTGATGGAGAGTGATGGGGCTCGGAGAGTGATGGAGTGATGGAGAGTGATGGGGCTCGGAGAGTGATGGAGAGTGATGGGGCTCGGAGAGTGATGGAGAGTGATGGGGCTCGGAGAGTGATGGAGAGTGATGGGGCTTGGAGAGTGATGGGGCTCGGAGAGTGATGGAGAGTGATGGGGCTCGGAGAGTGATGGAGAGTGATGGGGCTCGGAGAGTGATGGAGAGTGATGGGGCTCGGAGAGTGATGGAGAGTGATGGGGCTCGGGGAGTGATGGAGAGTGATGGGGCTCGGAGAGTGATGGAGTGATGGAGAGTGATGGGGCTCGGAGAGTGATGGAGTGATGGAGAGTGATGGGGCTCGGAGAGTGATGGAGTGACGGAGAGTGATGGGGCTCGGAGAGTGATGGAGTGACGGAGAGTGATGGGGCTCGGAGAGTGATGGAGTGATGGAGAGTGATGGGGCTCGGAGAGTGATGGAGTGATGGAGAGTGATGGGGCTCGGAGAGTGATGGAGAGTGATGGAGAATGATGGGGCTCGGAGAGTGATGGGGCGTGATGGAGAGTGATGGGGCGTGATGGAGAGTGATGGGGCGTGATGGGGCGTGATGGAGAGTGATGGAGAGTGATGGAGAGTGATGGAGAGTGATGGAGAGTGATGAGGCTCGGAGAGTGATGGAGAGTGATGGGGCTCGGAGAGTGATGGAGAGTGATGGGGCTCGGAGAGTGATGGAGAGTGATGGGGCTCGGAGAGTGATGGAGAGTGATGGGACTCGGAGAGTGATGGAGAGTGATGGAGAGTGATGGGGCTCGGAGAGTGATGGAGAGTGATGGGGCTCGGAGAGTGATGGAGAGTGATGGGGCTCGGAGAGTGATGGAGAGTGATGGGGCTCGGAGAGTGATGGAGAGTGATGGAGAGTGATGGGGCTCGGAGAGTGATGGAGAGTGATGGAGAGTGATGGGGCTCGGAGAGTGATGGAGAGTGATGGAGAGTGATGGGGCTCGGAGAGTGATGGAGAGTGATGGTGCTCGGAGAGTGATGGAGAGTGATGGTGCTCGTAGAGTGATGGTGCTCGTAGAGTGATGGTGCTCGTAGAGTGATGGTGCTCGTAGTGATGGTGCTCGTAGTGATGGTGCTCGTAGAGTGATGGTGCTCGTAGAGTGATGGTGCTCGTAGAGTGATGGTGCTCGTAGAGTGATGGTGCTCGTAGAGTGATGGTGCTCGTAGAGTGATGGTGCTCGTAGAGTGATGGTGCTCGTAGAGTGATGGTGCTCGTAGAGTGATGGTGCTCGTAGAGTGATGGTGCTCGTAGAGTGATGGTGCTCGTAGAGTGATGGTGCTCGTAGAGTGATGGGGCTCGGTGAGTGATGGGGCTCGGTGAGTGATGGAGAGTGATGGGGCTCGGAGAGTGGTGGAGTGATGGAGAGTGATGGGGCTCGGAGAGTGATGGAGTGATGGAGAGTGATGGGGCTCGGAGAGTGATGGAGTGATGGAGAGTGATGGGGCTCGGAGAGTGATGGAGTGATGGAGAGTGATGGGGCTCGGTGAGTGATGGAGAGTGATGGGGCTCGGAGAGTGATGGAGTGATGGAGAGTGATGGGGCTCGGAGAGTGATGGAGTGATGGAGAGTGATGGGGCTCGGAGAGTGATGGAGTGATGGAGAGTGATGGGGCTCGGGGAGTGATGGAGAGTGATGGAGAGTGATGGAGAGTGATGGGGAGTGATGGGGCGCGGAGAGTGATGGGGCGCGGAGAGTGATGGGGCGCGATGGGGAGTGATGGGTCTCGGAGAGTGATGGGTCTCGGAGAGTGATGGGTCTCGGAGAGTGATGGGTCTCGGAGAGTGATGGGTCTCGATGGAGAGTGATGGGGCGTGATGGGGCGTGATGGAGAGTGATGGAGAGTGATGGGTCTCGGATAGTGATGGGTCTCGATGGGGAGTGATGGGGCGTGATGGAGAGTGATGGAGAGTGATGGAGAGTGATGGGGCTCGGAGAGTGATGGAGAGTGATGGGGCTCGGAGAGTGATGGAGAGTGATGGGGCTCGGAGAGTGATGGAGAGTGATGGGGCTCGGAGAGTGATGGGGCTCGGAGAGTGATGGGGCTCGGAGAGTGATGGAGAGTGATGGGGCTCGGAGAGTGATGGAGAGTGATGGGGCTCGGAGAGTGATGGAGAGTGATGGGGCTCGGAGAGTGATGGAGAGTGATGGGGCTCGGAGAGTGATGGAGAGTGATGGTGCTCGTAGAGTGATGGTGCTCGTAGAGTGATGGTGCTCGTAGAGTGATGGTGCTCGTAGAGTGATGGTGCTCGTAGAGTGATGGTGCTCGTAGAGTGATGGTGCTCGTAGAGTGATGGTGCTCGTAGAGTGATGGTGCTCGTAGAGTGATGGTGCTCGTAGAGTGATGGTGCTCGTAGAGTGATGGTGCTCGTAGAGTGATGGTGCTCGTAGAGTGATGGTGCTCGGTGAGTGATGGGGCTCGGTGAGTGATGGGGCTCGGTGAGTGATGGGGCTCGGTGAGTGATGGGGCTCGGTGAGTGATGGGGCTCGGTGAGTGATGGGGCGTGATGGGGCTCGGAGAGTGATGGGGCTCGGAGAGTGATGGGGCTCGGAGAGTGATGGGGCTCGGAGAGTGATGGGGCTCGGAGAGTGATGGGGCTCGGAGAGTGATGGGGCTCGGAGAGTGATGGGGCTCGGAGAGTGATGGGGCTCGGTGAGTGATGGGGCTCGGTGAGTGATGGAGAGTGATGGGGCTCGGAGAGTGATGAGGTGTGATGGAGAGTGATGGGGCTCGGAGAGTGATGAGGTGTGATGGAGAGTGATGGGGCTCGGAGAGTGATGGGGTGTGATGGAGAGTGATGGGGCTCGGAGAGTGATGGGGTGTGATGGAGAGTGATGGGGCTCGGAGAGTGATGGGGTGTGATGGAGAGTGATGGGGCTCAGAGTGATGGAGCAAAAATATTTCTAAAACCTTTTAGAAGCGCAACGCTGAAAAATTACTTTCATTTTTTGCCTTCCTGATTGATTTTGGCATTTTGTGTAAATGGCAAAACTTTGCCAAAATCTTTAGATTTTTCTCCCAAGTTTCAGGGAAATGAGCTCCTAATTTTGCTTTGATGAGGCGGGTGGGCAATGGACGGGCACAGCACAGGTTTGCTCGGCACCTCCGGCCGCGCTCAGTAATCCTATTTCCTGATGATTGGTCCTGGCGGTTTCGGGTGACGGCGGTGTTTGTGTTCCGCAGATTTGTTATGTAATTCTCACGTAAGTGAAATCCATCTTCTTGGACTCGCCGCCTCTCTTCTGCGTCATCCACCGGCCGGCATGAAATGTGATTTGTAGCAGTCTGGATTCCTGCTGCGGGTGGGGGTCAGGGATCGGCATGTTATATCACCGGACCCCGCTGATACAATGTTACATCACCGGACCCCGCTGATACAATGTTACATCACCGGACCCCGCTGATACAATGTTACATCACCGGACCCCGCTGATACAATGTTACTAATTAACTCATTTCACTCATAATATTCCTGGGAGTAAATGTTACATTCCATTGACATTGTTCTGTATAACCACATGGAGCTCTTCACATAATATACCCCCCCACATAATATACCCATCGCCCCCCCCCCCCCACATAATATACCCATCGCCCCCCCCCCCCCCATAATATACCCATCGCCCCCCCCCCACATAATAGACCCATCACCCCCCCCCACATAATAGACCCATCACCCCCCCCCACATAATAGACCCATCACCCCCCCCCACATAATAGACCCATCACCCCCCCCCACATAATAGACCCATCACCCCCCCCCACATAATAGACCCATCACCCCCCCCCCCACATAATAGACCCATCACCCCCCCCACATAATAGACCCATCACCCCCCCCCCCCCACATATTAGACCCATCACCCCCCCCCCCACATATTAGACCCATCACCCCCCCCCCACATATTAGACCCATCACCCCCCCCCCACATAATAAACCCATCACCCCCCCACATAATATACCCATCACCCCCCCCCCCACATAATAGACCCATCACCCCCCCCCCCCACATAATAGACCCATCATCATCATTATGTGGGGGGGGTGATGGGTCTATTATGTGGGTGGGGGGCCCACATAATAGACCCATCACCCCCCCACACATAATATACCCATCATTCCCCCCCACATAATAGACCCATCATCCCCCCCCCCACATAATAGACCCATCACCCCCCACATAATATACCCATCATCCCCCCACATAATATACCCATCATCCCCCCCCACATAATATACCCATCACCCCCCCCACATAATATACCAATCATCCCCCCCCACATAATATACCCATCATCCCCCCCACACATAATATACCCATCATCCCCCCCCCACCCACACATAATATACCCATCATCCCCCCCACACATAATATACCCATCATCCCCCCCCCACACACATAATATACCCATCATCTCCCCCCACACATAATATACCCATCATCCCCCCCCCCACACACATAATATACCCATCATCCCCCCCCCCCCACACACATAATAGACCCATCATCCCCCCCCCACACACATAATAGACCCATCACCCCCCCCCCACATAATAGACCCATCACCCCCCCCACATAATAGACCCATCACCCCCCCCACATAATAGACCCATCATCCCCACCCACACATAATATACCCATCATCCCCCCCCCCACATAATAGACCCATCACCCCCCCCCCCACATAATAGACCCATCACCCCCCCCCCCCCCCACCCACACATAATATACCCATCATCCCCCCCCCATAATAGACGCATCATTTTCCCCCCCCACATCTCTGCTCTCTTGTTGTGCAGGGGGCTGGGCTGGTCTCCACCCCCTCCTGTAGTTTTCTGTAGTAGGTGGGGTCTGCTGGGCCCCTCCCACAGCTCTGCTCTCTCTCATTGTGCAGGGGGCCTGGTCATGTCTCCGCCCCTTCAATTTTTCTGTAGTGGGTAGAGCCTGCTTGGCCCCTCCCACAGCTCTGCTCCCTGCTATGTACAGCCCAGTGATGTCACAGCTATTCTTTACATCGTAATATCCAGGTTTGTCATCTCACGGAGCTCTGTTCAATCCATCATCGGAAAATGGAAAGAGTATGGCACAACTGCAAACCTACCAAGACATGGCCGTCCACCTAAACTGACCGGCCCGGCAAGGAGAGCATTCATCAGAAAAGAGCCAAGAGGTCCATGGTAACTCTGGAGGAGCTGCAGAGATCCACAGCTCAGGGGGGAGAATCTGTCCACAGGACAACTATTAGTCGTGTTCTCCACAAATCTGCCCTTTATGGAAGAGTGACAAGAAGAAAGACATTGGAGAAAGAAAGTCATAAGAAGTCCTGTTTGTAGTTTGTGAGAAGCCATGTGGAGGACACAGCAAACATGTGGAAGAAGGTGATCTGGTCACATGAGACCAAAATTCAACTTTATGGCCTAAAAGCAAAACGCTATGTGTGGGGAAAACTAACACTGCCCATCCTGAACACACCATCCCCACCGTGAAACATGGTGGTGGCAGCATCATGTGGTGGGGATGGTTTTCTTCAGCAGGGACAGGGAAGCTGGTCAGAGTTGATGGGAAGATGGATGGAGACAAATACAGGACAATCTTAGAAGAAAACCTGTTAGAGTCTACAAAAGACTTGAGACTGGGGGGAGGTTCACCTTCCAGCAGGACAACGACCCGAAACATCCAGCCAGAGCTACAATGGAATGGTTTACATCAAAGCATATTCATGTGTTAGAATGACCCAGTCACAGTCCAGACCTAAATCACATTGAGAATCTGTGGCAAGACTTGAAAATTGCTGTTCACAGACGCTCTCCATCCAATCTGACAGAGCTTGAGATATTTTACAAAGAAGAATGGGCAGAAATGTCCTCTCTAGATGTGCAAAGCTGGTAGAGACACCCCCAAAAAGACTTGTAGAGAAAGGGGGTTCTACAAATTATTGACTCCGGGGGGCGCCATACAAATGTCCCTCCCCCCACACTTTTCACATATTTATTTGTATCATTTTCCTTCCACTTCACAATTATGTGACACTTTGTGTTGGTCTATCACATAAAATCCCAATAAAATACATTTATGGTTTTGTTTGTAACATGACAAAATGTGGAAGATTTCAAGGGGTGTGAATACTTTTTCCTGGCACTGTGAGCACTCGGCATTGCCGGACACCAAACTGGGAACTTTCAGTGATCTGTGAAATCCTGAAGCTGCCAAAGATTTGTTACTGAACAGGAAGTGCAGCACCTGGAACACGGCGTCGGTTATGTAACCGCATAACAATACCTGTCAAAGAGACATTTGTTAATTCTCCGAGGACATGATGAGTCTTCCGGGGGGAGGAGCCACACATGAGTCCTCCGGGGGGGAGGAGCCACACATGAGTCCTCCGGGGGGGAGGAGCCACACATGAGTCCTCCGGGGGGGAGGAGCCACACATGAGTCCTCCTGGGGGGAGGAGCCACACATGAGTCCTCCTGGGGGGAGGAGCCACACATGAGTCCTCCTGGGGGGAGGAGCCACACATGAGTCCTCCTGGGGGGAGGAGCCACACATGAGTCCTCCTGGGGGGAGGAGCCACACATGAGTCCTCCTGGGGGGAGGAGCCACACATGAGTCCTCTGGGGGGAGGAGCCACACATGACGAGTCCTCCGGGGGGTGGAGCCACACATGATGAGTCCTCCAGGGGGGGAGGAGCCACACATTGTCACTGCAAATACTTTGATGGAAGGACTTACAGGAAAGTTGTGTTGTGTCTGAGAAGCCGCAGTCATGTCACATGACCCGTATTTCATCTTCATTGGTATGAATTCCAATCGGCGGCTTTCGCTCATTCTTCATTCTTAGAGAGGACCTGTCATCAATCCCACCTTCTAATCTCCCCTCCAGGAGGACGGCGCCATCTTTGTTCAGGCATCTTCCAGGGTCACCATCTACTTCCTGGACTGAGATGCCATCCAGATTATCCGCTTCATGGATTGGTTGGATTTGGTCAGCTAAAAGGGACTTAAAGCGGAGCTCCACCCACATTTTTCACTCCTTCCCATGCAACACTAATGTGCATCCTTAAAATTAATTGGCAATTTTTTTTTATTTTTTTTTCTGTTCACCTACCCGATTTATGCCTATATCTAATTTCACTTCCTCCTCAAGGGGGCCATGGCACCTGTGCGTCATTTCCGGTTTTGCATTGGCTCCTGGGAGATGTTGGTCAGCTTGGCGTCTATATGTAACTTCTTGGCCAGCTTGGCATTGCACTAAAAATGGCTCCAGTAACATTTAACATTGGCGTCTATGGAAATTCTTGGTCAGCTTGGCATGGCTGTGCCTTGCTGACCAAAATTGCTCTGCACATGTGCGAGATCGGCAGGTGCATGCTGGGTAGGCAACCTGCATGGAATCCAGGAATGGAGCACACTGTGGCTTCAGGTGCCCACACTGGAGATGGCCGCCCTGTGCAGGAACTTCATAGAGTAAGGAAAGGATGCTGTACAGATAGAGAACTGGGCAAACCTTTGTTACATTGTACGAGGCATGACTAGGGGTGTTATCTTCAGTCATATTTCGGCTGGAGCTCCACTTTAAGGAGGAACTCCACCTTTCTGCACTTCACTTCCCTATTGTGTCGGTGAGGTCCATGTAGATGGGTGGAGTGATGTATTGGCCAATGCTAAAAAGGAATCACTAAAAGTAACCAGTACACATTTTATCCATATTCTGGTGGAAACAAGAATTTGGAATCCTCACCACATTAAGCTTCCCGATTTTTGTACTTCCGCAATGTGTCCAGGCGGGGGCCAAAATCCAGGAGCCGCTTCACTCTCCACGTACACGGTAAAGGAAGGGGCCACACACATTATATCCCTCCATACTAGGTCTGCCATGAACGCGTTTCACCTACCTTATGCAGTGAACGCGTTTCACCTACCTTATGCAGTGAACGCGTTTCACCTACCTTATGCAGTGAACGCGTTTCACCTACCTTATGCTATGAACTATATAAGCTTGGATGGGTGAAATGCGTTAGCGCTGTACTAATGAATGTTTTGGCCAACATTCATTTCGGAAAACAAGAATTCAAAATCCTCACTACATCAGCCTTGCCCGATTGTCCTCCCAACAATGCAGCCAGCCGGTTGCCAAAATCCAGGGAGCTCCTCCCACTTTCCAGGCAGTACACACCCCAACAAAGAAAGGGGACAAACTGCGATGACATCCCTCTAATGTGTTCACCCATCCTACAATATATCTCTACAATTGAACCCAGATGGGCGAAATGCGTTTAGGTGAGGCCCTAGGGTAGAAGAATGTAGAGTATCCTGCATATCAAACTATTGAATTTCAATTGAGAAGCTGAACGGTAACTGCGCCAGCGGTGGGGATTCTGGGCACATGGCATGGGGGTTGTTTACTTTGCCAGTTCTTAAGCTTTATTGGGGTCTTATCTTTTGGGGGGGGGTACATTGGGTTCTAGAAGAGCCTCTTCTGACCCATTAGTAGGGATAATACCCCCCCCCCCCCCCCGGACGATGGTCCACCACTCACAAACCTATCTCTGTTAGACTTTTGATTTATTTTTATTTTTTTTTTGCAGAACCGACGCACTTCAACCAATTTGTAGATTTGAATAGGAATGTGCTTCCTTATCGCTCTGGAAATCACCTGAGAGTCGCTCGGGGCTGAGCTGCATTCCTCTTATGGGGTGGAGGGGCGCATTCTGAGTCCCTTCCCAGCCTCGGAGGGGCAGTTTACCAGATGTCAGGGTCACACACATTTTTTATTTTTTCCTTTGCCCGAAGGTGCCATGAAGAGTGTGAAGTGACAGTTGTGTACATTGGGACGGGCGCACAATATCTGCTCAGGGCAACGAGCGCTCCTAAAATGACTAATGGAGATATCGGGGTATCATACTGCTGATTTATAGCCCCCCCCTGTTGTCGTGAGACTTGGGGCAGCGTGGCATGAAGTGGGAATAAAGAGGACCCGTCACCCCCTATTACTGTCACATGGGATGTTTACATTCATTATAGACCCCGATCTCTCCATAAAGAGGACCTGTCACCACCTATTACTGTCACATGAGATGTTTACATTCATTATAGACCGCCGTTTCTCTCCATAAAGAGGACCTGTCACCTCCTATTACTGTCACATGGGATGTTTACATTCATTATAGACCCCAGATCTCTCCATAAAGAGGACCTGTCACCTCCTATTACTGTCACATGGGATGTTTACATTCATTATAGACCCCAGATCTCTCCATAAAGAGGACCTGTCACCTCCTATTACTGTCACATGGGATGTTTACATTCTATATAGGCCCCAGATCTCTCCATAAAGAGGACCTGTCACCTCCTATTACTGTCACATGGGATGTTTACATTCATTATAGGCCCCAGATCTCTCCATAAAGAGGACCTGTCACCTCCTATTACTGTCACATGGGATGTTTACATTCATTATAGACCCCAGATCTCTCCATAAAGAGGACCTGTCACCCCCTATTACTGTCACATGGGATGTTTACATTCTATATAGGCCCCAGATCTCTCCATAAAGAGGACCTGTCACCTCCTATTACTGTCACATGGGATGTTTACATTCATTATAGACCCCAGATCTCTCCATAAAGAGGACTTGTCACCTCCTATTACTGTCACATGGGATGTTTACATTCATTATAGACCCCAGATCTCTCCATAAAGAGGACCTGTCACCTTCTATTACTGTCACATGGGATGTTTACATTCATTATAGACCCCAGATCTCTCCATAAAGAGGACCTGTCACCTCCTATTACTGTCACATGGGATGTTTACATTCATTATAGACCCCAGATCTCTCCATAAAGAGGACCTGTCACCTCCTATTACTGTCACATGGGATGTTTACATTCATTATAGACCCCAGATCTCTCCATAAAGAGGACCTGTCACCTATTACTGTCACATGGGATGTTTACATACATTATAGGCCCCAGATCTCTCCATAAAGAGGACCTGTCACCTCCTATTACTGTCACATGGGATGTTTACATTCATTATAGACCCCAGATCTCTCCATAAAGAGGACCTGTCACCCCCTATTACTGTCACATGGGATGTTTACATTCTATATAGGCCCCAGATCTCTCCATAAAGAGGACCTGTCACCTCCTATTACTGTCACATGGGATGTTTACATTCATTATAGACCCCAGATCTCTCCATAAAGAGGACCTGTCACCTTCTATTACTGTCACATGGGATGTTTACATTCATTATAGACCCCAGATCTCTCCATAAAGAGGACCCGTCACCTCCTATTACTGTCACATGGGATGTTTACATTCATTATAGACCCTAGATCTCTCCATAAAGAGGACCTGTCACCTTCTATTACTGTCACATGGGATGTTTACATTCATTATAGACCCCAGATCTCTCCATAAAGAGGACCCGTCACCACCTATTACTGTCACATGGGATGTTTACATTCATTATAGACCCCAGATCTCTCCATAAAGAGGACCTGTCACCCCCCTATTACTGTCACATGGGATGTTTACATTCATTATAGACCCCAGATCTCCATAAAGAGGACCTGTCACCCCCCTATTACTGTCACATGGCATGTTTACATTCATTATAGACCCCAGATCTCTCCATAAAGAGGACCTGTCACCTCCTATTACTGTCACATGGCATTTTTACATTCATTATAGACCCCAGATCTCTCCATAAAGAGGACCTGTCACCTCCTATTACTGTCACATGGGATGTTTACATTCATTATAGACCCCAGATCTCTCCATAAAGAGGACCTGTCACCGTCTTTTACTGTCACATGGGATGTTTACATTCATTATAGACCCCAGATCTCTCCATAAAGAGGACCTGTCACCTCCTATTACTGTCACATGGGATGTTTACATTCATTATAGAACCCAGATCTCTCCATAAAGAGGACCTGTCACCACCTATTACTGTCACATGGGATGTTTACATTCATTATAGACCCCAGATCTTTCCATAAAGAGGACCTGTCACCACCTATTACTGTCACATGGGATGTTTACATTTATTATAGACCCCAGATCTCTCCATAAAGAGGACCTGTCACCGTCTATTACTGTCACATGGGATGTTTACATTTATTATAGACCCCAGATCTCTCCATAAAGAGGACCTGTCACCGTCTATTACTGTCACATGGGATGTTTACATTCATTATAGACCCCAGATCTTTCCATAAAGAGGACCTGTCGCCTCCTATTACTGTCACATGGGATGTTTACATTCATTATAGACCCCAGATCTCTCCATAAAGAGGACCTGTCACCACCTATTACTGTCACATGGGATGTTTACATTCATTATAGACCCCAGATCTCCATAAAGAGGACCTGTCACCCCCCTATTACTGTCACGTGGGATGTTTACATTCATTATAGACCCCAGATCTCCATAAAGAGGACCTGTCACCCCCCTATTACTGTCACATGGCATGTTTACATTCATTATAGACCCCAGATCTCTCCATAAAGAGGACCTGTCACCGTCTATTACTGTCACATGGGATGTTTACATTTATTATAGACCCCAGATCTCTCCATAAAGAGGACCTGTCACTGTCTATTACTGTCACATGGGATGTTTACATTCATTATAGACCCCAGATCTTTCCATAAAGAGGACCTGTCGCCTCCTATTACTGTCACATGGGGGATGTTTACATTCATTATAGACCCCAGATCTCTCCATAAAGAGGACCTGTCACCACCTATTACTGTCACATGGGATGTTTACATTCATTATAGACCCCAGATCTCCATAAAGAGGACCTGTCACCCCCCTATTACTGTCACATGGCATGTTTACATTCATTATAGACCCCAGATCTCTCCATAAAGAGGACCTGTCACCGTCTATTACTGTCACATGGGATGTTTACATTTATTATAGACCCCAGATCTCTCCATAAAGAGGACCTGTCACCGTCTATTACTGTCACATGGGATGTTTACATTCATTATAGACCCCAGATCTTTCCATAAAGAGGACCTGTCGCCTCCTATTACTGTCACATGGGGGATGTTTACATTCATTATAGACCCCAGATCTCTCCATAAAGAGGACCTGTCACCACCTATTACTGTCACATGGGATGTTTACATTCATTATAGACCCCAGATCTCTCCATAAAGAGGACCTGTCACCACCTATTACTGTCACATGGGATCTTTACATTCATTATAGACCCCAGATCTCTCCATAAAGAGGACCTGTCACCACCTATTACTGTCACATGGGATGTTTACATTCTGGTGACATTCTGGCGGTTTTGCTCTAAAAATAGCTTATAAAGCACCTGTAAACTGCCTCTTCTGCAGCCCTAGTGTGAGTGCCCGAGGGCTTTCACACTGAAGCGATGCGCTTGCAGGACGGGAAAAACTCCTGCAAGCAGTATCTTTAGGGCGGTGCGAGAGTGGTGTATACAGCGCTCCTCCACCGCCCCTGCCCATTGAAATGAATGGGCACCGCTTTCAAAGCGCCTTAAAAGCGTTTGAAAGCAGTGCTAAGTGGGGGTTAACTGCTGCCCCCTAGCGGCATCAGTGTGAAAGGGGTGTAAAAAAAATAAAAAATTAATAAGAGTAAGGTGCCCTCCATCTCCCCGTGCTAGCGCGCAAAGGCGAAGGCGTGCGTTGGTCCCAAATTCATACAAATAGCGATCATACCACATATGTGAGGTATCTCTGCGAACGTCATATCATACAGTAGGTGGTCATTTTTATACACCAGACCTCCTCTGTACATCTAAAGTGGTAACCAGTAAAGGCTTTTAAAGTGTCGTATGTGGATAGTAAAATGTACGTAGTTTGTCGCTATTGCGCGGGCATACGCAATTTTAAAGCGTGACATGTTTGGTATCCATTTACTCGACATGACATTTTTAGTATTATTTTTTTTTTCATTAAAGTTCTAAAGTGTATTTCCCCCCAAAAATTGTATTGGAAAAACTGCTGCACAAATACCGTGTTACATAGAAATTTGCAACACCCACCAATTTATTCTCTAGACCTCTGCTTAAAAAAAGAAAAAGAAGTTTGGGGGTTCAAAGTAATATTCTAGCAAAAATAGATTTTTACATGTAAACAAAAAGCGTCAGAAAAGGCAGAGCCTGGAAGTGGGTAAGGAAATAGTGATGAGGAAATTTCCTTTAATTCATTCTTATACAGTGCAGCAGAATGGGGTCATGGGGTGCCTAGGTACCATTGCAGGTCTACTTCCTGTTTCAGTGTATTATTTATTGTGTGCAATGAATTTGTTCTGCTCTGTTTTCTGGTTGCATCACATTTCTAATGCGGAAGGCAAGTTTTTTTCCCAGGAAAATTGTATTCCACTTCCAGTGGTGATCATTCCACACTTGTCTCCCTTCAGTCTTGCACAGGTGTACCGGCTCCTCCCCTTCAGTCTGGCACAGGTGTACCGGCACCTCCCCCTTCAGTCTGGCACAGGTGTACCGGCTCCTCCCCTTCAGTCTGGCACAGGTGTACCGGCACCTCCCCCTTCAGTCTGGCACAGGTGTACCGGCTCCTCCCCTTCAGTCTGGCACAGGTGTACCGGCTCCTCCCCTTCAGTCTGGCACAGGTGTACCGGCTCCTCCCCTTCAGTCTGGCACAGGTGTACCGGCTCCTCCCCTTCAGTCTGGCACAGGTGTACCGGCTCCTCCCCTTCAGTCTGGCACAGGTGTACCGGCTACTCCCCTTCAGTCTGGCACAGGTGTACCGGCTCCTCCCCTTCAGTCTGGCACAGGTGTACCGGCTCCTCCCCTTCAGTCTGGCACAGGTGTACCGGCTCCTCCCCTTCAGTCTGGCACAGGTGTACCGGCTCCTCCCCTTCAGTCTGGCACAGGTGTACCGGCTCCTCCCCTTCAGTCTGGCACAGGTGTACCGGCTCCTCCACTTCAGTCTTGCACAGGTGTACCGGCCCCTCCCCTTCAGTCTGGCACAGGTGTACCGGCTCCTCCCCTTCAGTCTGGCACAGGTGTACCGGCTCCTCCCCTTCAGTCTGGCACAGGTGTACCGGCTCCTCCACTTCAGTCTTGCACAGGTGTACCGGCTCCTCCACTTCAGTCGTGCACAGGTGTACCGGCTCCTCTCCTGGAATGAAACAACTTCCTTTGTCACTGCACACTGTGAGCTTCTCGCCATGTGCATTTGAAGCTGCAGAAAGAGCCCCGCCCCATTCCCTGGCTGGAGGACATCCAACATCATCTAGCTCGTTCCTCCTCAGCCTGACAGCCCCAGGCCCCGCCCCTTTCATTGGATTTCAGTTCTTCAAATCACGGAGGCTCAGCGTCACATGTCCGCGGCTTCCTGAGACAGGTTCTTTTTATTTTGCTCTCGTGCTGCTCGATTTAATGTTGTGTTTCTCCGCAGAATAACGCTTCCAAGCTGCTTCTCGCTATCATGGAAAGCCGACACGACAGCGAGAACGCCGAGCGCATTCTGTACAATATGAGGCCGAAAGAGCTGGTGAGTTTTGGGAATGGAGGCGGTGGGGGGGGGGGGGCACCTTCTTCCCAGGAAGAATATCTCTGTACAGTAATTGGCCTTTATTTTGGGGGGCAGGGCATAGTTTCCCCTTTCTCTGGGATTGTTGATGTCGGAAGATCTTCTTTCCACGCCAACTTTTCCTAGGAAGTCCCTATTTTTGGGTGGATTGCTGAGAACCCGTAACTGGCGGAGAGAGGCGGCTGCTCCATTCATCTAATGCTGACACGGCGGGTTGTGCAATGGAAGCCATAAAATTCCCCCACATAGGCTCTACAAAGAGGACCTGTCTAACTGGTTTCTACTTTCAAATTACAAGTTTTAATTGCCTTTGCAACATATGAATATAAACTATCAACGCAAGTGTGGTTGGCTGTCAGCATGCCTGGCGTTCAATGTTGGCATCATAAACCAGCAGGTGGGGGGGTGTAAATTAGGGGTCCTAGGGGGCATCATAAACCAGCAGGTGGGGGTGTAAAATAGGGATCCTAGGGGGCATCATAAACCAGGAGGTGGGGGGGTGTAAAATAGGGATCCTAGGGGGCGTCATAAACCAGCAGGTGGGGGGTGTAAAATAGGGGTCCTAGGGGGCATCATAAACCAGCAGGTGGGGGTGTAAAATAGGGATCCTAGGGGGCATCATAAACCAGCAGGTGGGGGTGTAAAATAGGGATCCTAGGGGGCATCATAAACCAGGAGGTGGGGGGGTGTAAAATAGGGATCCTAGGGGGCGTCATAAACCAGCAGGTGGGGGGTGTAAAATAGGGGTCCTAGGGGGCATCATAAACCAGGAGGTGGGGGGTGTAAAATGGGGCTCTTAGGGGGCATCATAAACCAGCAGGTGGGGGTGTAAAATAGGGATCCTAGGGGGCATCATAAACCAGCAGGTGGGGGTGTAAAATAGGGATCCTAGGGGGCATCATAAACCAGGAGGTGGGGGGGGAGTGTAAAATAGGGATCCTAGGGGGCGTCATAAACCAGCAGGTGGGGGGTGTAAAATAGGGGTCCTAGGGGGCATCATAAACCAGCAGGTGGGGGTGTAAAATAGGGGTCCTAGGGGGCATCATAAACCAGCAGGTGGGGGTGTAAAATAGGGATCCTAGGGGGCATCATAAACCAGCAGGTGGGGGGTGTAAAATAGGGGTCCTAGGGGGCATCATAAACCAGGAGGTGGGGGGTGTAAAATAGGGATCCTAGGGGGCGTCATAAACCAGCAGGTGGGGGGTGTAAAATAGGGGTCCTAGGGGGCATCATAAACCAGGAGGTGGGGGGTGTAAAATGGGGCTCTTAGGGGGCATCATAAACCAGCAGGTGGGGGTGTAAAATAGGGATCCTAGGGGGCATCATAAACCAGGAGGTGGGGGGGTGTAAAATAGGGATCCTAGGGGGCGTCATAAACCAGCAGTGGGGGGGGAATGTAAAATAGGGATCCTAGGGGGCATCATAAACCAGCAGGTGGGGGGGTATAAAATAGGGATCCCAGGGGGCATCATAAACCAGCAGGTGAGGGGTGTACAATAGGGATCCTAGGGGGCATCATAAACCAGCAGGTGGGGGTGTAAAATAGGGATCCTAGGGGGCGTCATAAACCAGCAGGTGGGGGGTGTACAATAGGGATCCTAGGGGGCATCATAAACCAGGAGGTGGGGGGTGTAAAATGGGGCTCTTAGGGGGCATCATAAACCAGCAGGTGGGGGGGTGTAAAATAGGGATCCTAGGGGGCGTCATAAACCAGCTGTGGGGGGGTGGGTGTAAAATAGGGATCCCAGGGGGCATCATAAACCAGCAGGTGGGGGGTATAAAATAGGGATCCCAGGGGGCATCATAAACCAGGAGGTGGGGGGGTGTAAAATAGGGATCCTAGGGGGCATCATAAACCAGGAGGTGGGGGGGTGTAAAATAGGGATCCTAGGGGGCATCATAAACCAGGAGGTGGGGCATGTAAAATGGGGTTCTTAGGGGGCATCATAAACCAGCAGGTGGGGGGTAATGTATTCTGCTACATGCCCATGGTAAAAAACAAATAATCCCAATAAGTGTATATATATATATATATATATATATATATATATATATATATATATATATATATATATATATATATATATATATATATATATTGAAAACATTTTTATATATATATTTATTTGTTTTCAGTGACGCATGACCGCGCAATTACCAGTTGTTGGCGCAGCAATGAATGTCCTGGTCATGAAGGGGGTAAAGTTTATGGGGAGCCAAAGGGGTTAATCATGATTTTTGGCTCCCGTTGTTAAAGGTTCAGTCATACTCGTGTTCTAAATGGATTTTATTGAATGGATACAATGTACATAGAGACAGGACAGGATCTGATACATTGTACATCACTTATGTAACGAATGTATTGAACGGAAGAGATGCGATCACTTATGTAATGTATCGAACATACAGAACGTTCATCGGAGGAAGTTCTCTGTTAGCGGGATTATCTCCCTTGGCGAGGTGACAGATCATCGGACGATCGATGTTTTTGAGAACGCTGTTCTGTTTTTTTTCCTCATCCAGGTGGAGGTGATAAAGAAGGCTTATCTGCAGGGTGAGGTGGAGTTCGAAGAGGGGGAGAGCTGTGAGGATCACGCCGCCTCCCCCCGCAATGTGGGGCACAACATCTACATCCTGGCACATCAGGTGGGTTCTTTACATAAGGACACGCGGTGTCGGCGTGTTATGTAACGTTCGCACAGCGTGAGGCTGTCCTCGCCATGGACACGGTGTTCCTCGTATCATAGGGCTGGGGGCGTGCCAGATCTCCGCATATGTGCCCACTGCACGCCTCAGACGCCAGTGGAGTGCCGGGTTCGGTTTCCAGGCTGGGCACAGCGCCAGGCCGCCTCGGATAACAGGAACTGCGCTACACTGAGTGAGAACTAAAAGTCATTCAGAAGGTTTTATTTTCAGTTGATGACAAAAATCCCCTTTCCGTGGTGTGTGCGTGATTTTCACCGCTTCCATATTCTGAGTACCCCGCCTTAAAGGGAACTTCTGATAAACTGTGGGGGGAGGGGGGGGTTCTCTCTGGAAATGCTGCTCACCTGGCTGCCTTTGGTTTCAGTGCTTTGAGGTGCCGACCCCGAACCAGAGCGGGGCGTTCGCTGACAACTGCGTGCTTGTCCTTGGAGCGCAAAGTACTAACGCTTTCTGGATGACAGCCAGGTAGAATGCTCAGGTGTTTTGGTGTGAATGAGCTCCTAACCACTTGCTGACCAGCCGCCATCATTATACCGCGGCAGGTCGGCTTGTTCCCGCCAATCATAGCTGTACGTTGGCCCCTTTAAGAGCCATAACAGGCGCATGTGTGCCGCCGGAGGCGCAGGACCCGATGCCAGCGGTTGCGATGTCCTCCGGCCACCCGCTATCGCGGGAAAAAGCCAGAACAGGGATCTGTCAATGTAAACAGATCCCCATTCTGACAGGGAGGAGGAGAGATGTGCAGTCCCTAGTGATTAGGAACAGCGATCGGTCTCCCCTTCCAGTCAGTCCCCCCCCCCTCAAACACCTCCCTAAGGAACACATTTAACCCCTTGATCGCCCCCCAGTGTTAACCCCTTCCCTGCCAGTGACATTTATACAGTAATCAGTGGCTATTTTTAGCCTCCGATCGCTGTATAAATGTCAATGGTCCCAAAAAAGTGTCCGATCTGTCCGCCGCAGTGTCGCAGTCCTGCTAAAAATCGCAGATCACCGCCATTACTAGTTTAAAAAAAAATAATAATAATGCCATAAATCTATCCCCTATTTTGTAGGCATGATAACGTTTTTGCACAATCCAATCAATATACACTTATTGCAATATTTTTGTTTCATAAAATAAAATGTAGAAGAATACATATTGGCCTAAATTGAGGAAGAAATTTCTTTTTTTTTTTCTTTTAGAGAGCGCTCTTTCTCCAGTTCAAACCACCTCACAATCGATCTCTCCCCGCCATTGTTAAGCTCTGACTGAAGTTGGGTAATGCCCTTGTTATAGGTGTAGGTCATCTATGTGCCTCCTGAACCCTGGCTGAAAAGCTCCCATAGGTGCCCCTTTCCCCCCACCTCCATCCTCACCTGTTAAGATACTCTCAGCTGTTTTTAATTTCCCCCCCCCCCATAACGGAAGCAAGCTTTTATACCACTGCACATGCGTGGCTTACCATCTCCCCCAGTCCTATCCAAGGAAATGGGGCCGAACCGCAATTGCTAGCCAAACACTTGGCTCCTGGTTGCAGCATTCCCATTCAGAATCCCTCTTTAGCTGCAAATGTCATTCAGCAGTATCCCTTCCTGACTGCCTGGCAACCGCGGCTCTGCCACCTTCTGAGAATTTAGTGATTTCATGCCAGTTTTCTGGTGTGACCTGAACTCCTAGGGCAGAAGACAAGTTTCCTTGCACTGGGACTGCATCGGGCAATGCTGCTGGTGTAAACAAGCCCTTCTTGTCTGCAATCGTTCGCTACACACGCAGTAACGGGGATCAATCCCATAAATTTAGAGCCTTGTGCAATCATTGGTGATTAATCAATACTTCACAATACACTCTGTAAGAAGCAATAGATTGCTGATGGATGGAGATTGCTCATGAGTGGTTTAGTAGCATGATCGTGCCAGAAAAAAAACACCCGTGTGCGCTCAGTCCTATGGAGAGTTCATACTAAGATTGGTGTCACATCAGAAATCCAGGAGAACCTCTCCAAGCCCCCCCACCCCCCCCCTCCCCCATGTGTCGCTCCTTCGCCAGCTCGAGGTGCATCTCCCTGACAGCCATTTCAGAATGTAAGTCACTGAAGCAACATCTGGATCCGCCCAGCTGGGAAGTGACGCATACCAGCAGGTAAGTGTTCCTTCTCCTCGCTGGGTCCTCCATAGCATCTATAGGTGAGTTCCTACCAATGGCTGGATCAGATATATGACATCAGCCTAAGGGGGGTGAAGGTGTCCCCAATAAAGTCAGACAATATAATGGTTATCCTAGATCTGTACAATTTAATTTGATTGGCCATTTATATTCATTCTGATGTATGCTGAAAACACAATTGTTGGGTTTTTCTCTTAGCTTGCACGTCACAACAAAGAGCTCCAGCATATGCTGAAACCGGGTGTGCAGACGGGGGATGGAGACGAGGCTCTGGAGTTCTATGCCAAGCATACGGCCCAGATAGAGGTGAGGGTGGAAGATGGGGACGATGGATTGGGTTGGAGGGACGGGGACGGTGGATTGGGTTGGAGGGACGGGGATGGTGGATTGGGTTGGAGGGATGGGGACGATGGATTGGGTTGGAGGGATGGGGACGATGGATTGGGTTGGAGGGATGGGGACGATGGATTGGGTTGGAGGGATGGGGACGATGGATTGGGTTGGAGGGACGGGGACGGTGGATTGGGTTGGAGGGATGGGGACGATGGATTGGGTTGGAGGGATGGGGACGATGGATTGGGTTGGAGGGATGGGGACGATGGATTGGGTTGGAGGGATGGGGACGATGGATTGGGTTGGAGGGAAGGGGACGGTGGATTGGGTTGGAGGGATGGGGACGATGGATTGGGTTGGAGGGACGGGGATGGTGGATTGGGTTGGAGGGATGGGGACGATGGATTGGGTTGGAGGGACGGGGATGGTGGATTGGGTTGGAGGGATGGGGACGATAGATTGGGTTGGAGGGATGGGGACGATGGATATCTTAAATCGGGAAGGCTGGCAACTCGGATGCTCTTGAATAAAAGTACATTGTTACATGGATACACAGGTACAAGCTATATGCTGACGTGTTTTGGCTATGCATCCTTCATCAAAGCTTTGAAGGCTTCATAGCCAAAACGCGTCGACATATAGCCTGTACCCGTGTATCCATATAACAAAGTACTTTTATTCAAGAGCATCCTAGTTGCCAGCCTTCCTGATTTAAGAATTGCACCTGTGGGGCCTGAACGCCCTGGCTAGAGCATCGGCTCACAGTTCATGGACTCTCTTTTATTTTGGCAGTGGAGCTGGGGTATCATTTTGTTTCTTTTGGGGGGATGGATATGGTTGGAGGGGATGGGGTGGAAGGTCTAGGACGATGGCTAGGGTTGGAGGGGACAGGGTGGAAGGTCTGGGCTGATGGTTAGGGTTGGAGGGGACGTAGTGGAAGGTCTGGGACACTGGCTATAGTTGGAGGGGACGTGGTGGAAGGTCAGGGACGGGGTGGAAGGTCGGGGACGATGGCTAGGGTTGGAGGGGACGGGGTGGAAGGTCTGGGACGATGGGTAGGGTTGGAGGGGACGAGGTGGAAGGTCTGGGACACTGGCTATGGTTGGAGGGGATGTGGTGGAAGGTCGGGAATGGGGTGCAAGGTCTGGGGCGATGGCTAGGGTTGGAGGGGACGGGGTGGAAGGTCTGGGACGATGGGTTGGAGGGGACGGGGTGGAAGGTCTGGGACAATGGCTAGGGTTGGAGGGGATGGGGTGGAAGGTCTGGAACGATGGCTAGGGTTGGAGGGGACGGGGTGGAAGGTCTAGGACGATGGCTAGCGTTGGAGGGGACTGGGTGGAAGGTCTGGGACGATGGGTAGGGTTGGAGGGGACGAGGTGGAAAGTCTGGGACACTGGCTATGGTTGGAGGGGACATGGTGGAAGGTCGGGACGGGGTGGAAGGTCTGGGACGATGGCTAGGGTTGGAGGGGACGGGGTGGAAGGTCTGGGACGATGGGTTGGAGGGGACGGGGTGGAAGGTCTAGGACGATGGCTAGGGTTGGAGGGGACGGGGTGGAAGGTCTGGGATGATGGCTAGGGTTGGAGGGGACAGGGTGGAAGGTCTGGGACGATGGCTAGGATTGGAGGGGACAGGGTGGAAGGTCTGGGACGATGGTTAGGGTTGGAGGGGACGAGGTGGAAGGTCTGGGACACTGGCTATGGTTGGAGGGGACGGGGTGGAAGGTCGGGGACGGGGTGGAAGGTCTGGGACGATGGCTAGGGTTGGAGGGGACGGGGTGGAAGGTCTGGGATGATGGCTAGGGTTGGAGGGGACAGGGTGGAAGGTCTGGGACGATGGCTAGGGTTGGAGGGGACAGGGTGGAAGGTCTGGGCTGATGGTTAGGGTTGGAGGGGACGTAGTGGAAGGTCTGGGACACTGGCTATAGTTGGAGGGGACGTGGTGGAAGGTCAGGGACGGGGTGGAAGGTCGGGGACGATGGCTAGGGTTGGAGGGGACGGGGTGGAAGGTCTGGGACGATGGGTAGGGTTGGAGGGGACGAGGTGGAAGGTCTGGGACACTGGCTATGGTTGGAGGGGACGTGGTGGAAGGTCGGGAATGGGGTGCAAGGTCTGGGGCGATGGCTAGGGTTGGAGGGGACGGGGTGGAAGGTCTGGGACGATGGGTTGGAGGGGACGGGGTGGAAGGTCTGGGACGATGGGTTGGAGGGGACGGGGTGGAAGGTCTGGGACAATGGCTAGGGTTGGAGGGGACGGGGTGGAAGGTCTGGAACGATGGCTAGGGTTGGAGGGGACGGGGTGGAAGGTCTAGGACGATGGCTAGCGTTGGAGGGGACGGGGTGGACGGTCTGGGACGATGGGTAGGGTTGGAGGGGACGAGGTGGAAAGTCTGGGACACTGGCTATGGTTGGAGGGGACGTGGTGGAAGGTCGGGGACGGGGTGGAAGGTCTGGGACGATGGCTAGGGTTGGAGGGGACGGGGTGGAAGGTCTGGGACGATGGGTTGGAGGGGACGGGGTGGAAGGTCTAGGACGATGGCTAGGGTTGGAGGGGACGGGGTGAAAGGTCTGGGATGATGGCTAGGGTTGGAGGGGACAGGGTGGAAGGTCTGGGACGATGGCTAGGATTGGAGGGGACGGGGTGGAAGGTCTGGGACGATGGCTAGGGTTGGAGGGGACGGGGTGGAAGGTCTGGGACGATGGGTAGGGTTGGAGGGGACGAGGTGGAAGGTCTGGGACACTGGCTATGGTTGGAGGGGATGTGGTGGAAGGTCGGGAATGGGGTGCAAGGTCTGGGGCGATGGCTAGGGTTGGAGGGGACGGGGTGGAAGGTCTGGGACGATGGGTTGGAGGGGACGGGGTGGAAGGTCTGGGACAATGGCTAGGGTTGGAGGGGATGGGGTGGAAGGTCTGGAACGATGGCTAGGGTTGGAGGGGACGGGGTGGAAGGTCTAGGACGATGGCTAGCGTTGGAGGGGACGGGGTGGACGGTCTGGGACGATGGGTAGGGTTGGAGGGGACGAGGTGGAAAGTCTGGGACACTGGCTATGGTTGGAGGGGACGTGGTGGAAGGTCGGGGACGGGGTGGAAGGTCTGGGACGATGGCTAGGGTTGGAGGGGACGGGGTGGAAGGTCTGGGACGATGGGTTGGAGGGGACGGGGTGGAAGGTCTAGGACGATGGCTAGGGTTGGAGGGGACGGGGTGAAAGGTCTGGGATGATGGCTAGGGTTGGAGGGGACAGGGTGGAAGGTCTGGGACGATGGCTAGGATTGGAGGGGACGGGGTGGAAGGTCTGGGACGATGGCTAGGGTTGGAGGGGACGGGGTGGAAGGTCTGGGACGATGGGTTGGAGGGGACGGGGCGGAAGGTCTGGGACGATGGGTTGGAGGGGACGGGGTGGAAGGTCTAGGACGATGTGTTGGAGGGGATGGGGTGGAAGGTCTAGGACGATGGCTAGGGTTGGAGGGGACGGGGTGGAAGGTCTGGGACGATGGCTAGGGTTGGAGGGGACGGGGTGGAAGGTCTGGGACGATGGCTAGGGTTGAAGGACTGGGTGGAAGGTCTGGGACGATGGCTAGGGTTGGAGGGGATGGGGTGGAAGGTCTGGGACGATGGCTAGGGTTGGAGGGGACGAGGTGGAAAGTCTGGGACACTGGCTATGGTTGGAGGGGACGGGGTGGAAGGTCTGGGACGATGGGTTGGAGGGGACGGGGTGGAAGGTCTAGGACGATGGCTAGGGTTGGAGGGGACGGGGTGAAAGGTCTGGGATGATGGCTAGGGTTGGAGGGGACAGGGTGGAAGGTCTGGGACGATGGCTAGGATTGGAGGGGACGGGGTGGAAGGTCTGGGACGATGGCTAGGGTTGGAGGGGACGGGGTGGAAGGTCTGGGACGATGGGTTGGAGGGGACGGGGCGGAAGGTCTGGGACGATGGGTTGGAGGGGACGGGGTGGAAGGTCTAGGACGATGTGTTGGAGGGGATGGGGTGGAAGGTCTAGGACGATGGCTAGGGTTGGAGGGGACGGGGTGGAAGGTCTGGGACGATGGCTAGGGTTGGAGGGGACGGGGTGGAAGGTCTGGGACGATGGCTAGGGTTGAAGGACTGGGTGGAAGGTCTGGGACGATGGCTAGGGTTGGAGGGGATGGGGTGGAAGGTCTGGGACGATGGCTAGGGTTGGAGGGGACGGGGTGGAAGGTCTGGGACGATGGCTAGGGTTGGAGGGGACAGGGTGGAAGGTCTGGGATGATGGCTAGGGTTGGAGGGGACGGGGTGGAAGGTCTGGGACGATGGCTAGGGTTGGAGGGGACAGGGTGGAAGGTCTGGGATGATGGCTAGGGTTGGAGGGGACGGGGTGGAAGGTCTGGGACGATGGCTAGGGTTGAAGGACTGGGTGGAAGGTCTGGGACGATGGCTAGGGTTGAAGGACTGGGTGGAAGGTCTGGGACGATGGCTAGGGTTGGAAGGGATGGGGTGGAAGGTCTGGGACGATGGCTAGGGTTGGAGGGGACGGGGTGGAAGGTCTGGGACGATGGCTAGGGTTGGAGGGGACAGGGTGGAAGGTCTGGGACGATGGCTAGGGTTGGAGGGGATGGGGTGGAAGGTCTGGGACGATGGCTAGGGTTGGAGGGGACGGGGTGGAAGGTCTGGGACGATGGCTAGGGTTGAAGGACTGGGTGGAAGGTCTGGGACGATGGCTAGGGTTGGAGGGGATGGGGTGGAAGGTCTGGGACGATGGCTAGGGTTGGAGGGGATGAGGTGGAAAGTCTGGGACACTGGCTATGGTTGGAGGGGACGGGGTGGAAGGTCTGGGACGATGGGTTGGAGGGGACAGGGTGGAAGGTCTGGGACGATGGCTAGGATTGGAGGGGACAGGGTGGAAGGTCTGGGACGATGGTTAGGGTTGGAGGGGACGAGGTGGAAGGTCTGGGACACTGGCTATGGTTGGAGGGGACGGGGTGGAAGGTCGGGGACGGGGTGGAAGGTCTGGGACGATGGCTAGGGTTGGAGGGGACGGGGCGGAAGGTCTGGGACGATGGGTTGGAGGGGACGGGGCGGAAGGTCTGGGACGATGGGTTGGAGGGGACGGGGTGGAAGGTCTAGGACGATGTGTTGGAGGGGATGGGGTGGAAGGTCTAGGACGATGGCTAGGGTTGGAGGGGACGGGGTGGAAGGTCTGGGACGATGGCTAGGGTTGGAGGGGACGGGGTGGAAGGTCTGGGACGATGGCTAGGGTTGAAGGACTGGGTGGAAGGTCTGGGACGATGGCTAGGGTTGGAGGGGATGGGGTGGAAGGTCTGGGACGATGGCTAGGGTTGGAGGGGACGGGGTGGAAGGTCTGGGACGATGGCTAGGGTTGGAGGGGACAGGGTGGAAGGTCTGGGACGATGGCTAGGGTTGGAGGGGACAGGGTGGAAGGTCTGGGATGATGGCTAGGGTTGGAGGGGACGGGGTGGAAGGTCTGGGACGATGGCTAGGGTTGGAGGGGACAGGGTGGAAGGTCTGGGATGATGGCTAGGGTTGGAGGGGACGGGGTGGAAGGTCTGGGACGATGGGTAGGGTTGGAGGGGACGAGGTGGAAGGTCTGGGACACTGGCTATGGTTGGAGGGGAAGTGGTGGAAGGTCGGGAATGGGGTGCAAGGTCTGGGGCGATGGCTAGGGTTGGAGGGGACGGGGTGGAAGGTCTGGGACGATGGGTTGGAGGGGACGGGGCGGAAGGTCTGGGACGATGGGTTGGAGGGGACGGGGCGGAAGGTCTGGGACGATGGGTTGGAGGGGACGGGGTGGAAGGTCTAGGACGATGTGTTGGAGGGGATGGGGTGGAAGGTCTAGGACGATGGCTAGGGTTGGAGGGGACGGGGTGGAAGGTCTGGGACGATGGCTAGGGTTGGAGGGGACGGGGTGGAAGGTCTGGGACGATGGCTAGGGTTGAAGGACTGGGTGGAAGGTCTGGGACGATGGCTAGGGTTGGAGGGGATGGGGTGGAAGGTCTGGGACGATGGCTAGGGTTGGAGGGGACGGGGTGGAAGGTCTGGGACGATGGCTAGGGTTGGAGGGGACAGGGTGGAAGGTCTGGGATGATGGCTAGGGTTGGAGGGGACGGGGTGGAAGGTCTGGGACGATGGCTAGGGTTGGAGGGGACAGGGTGGAAGGTCTGGGATGATGGCTAGGGTTGGAGGGGACGGGGTGGAAGGTCTGGGACGATGGCTAGGGTTGAAGGACTGGGTGGAAGGTCTGGGACGATGGCTAGGGTTGGAAGGGATGGGGTGGAAGGTCTGGGACGATGGCTAGGGTTGGAGGGGACGGGGTGGAAGGTCTGGGACGATGGCTAGGGTTGGAGGGGACAGGGTGGAAGGTCTGGGACGATGGCTAGGGTTGGAGGGGATGGGGTGGAAGGTCTGGGACGATGGCTAGGGTTGAAGGACTGGGTGGAAGGTCTGGGACGATGGCTAGGGTTGAAGGACTGGGTGGAAGGTCTGGGACGATGGCTAGGGTTGGAGGGGATGGGGTGGAAGGTCTGGGACGATGGTTAGGGTTGGAGGGGACGAGGTGGAAGGTCTGGGACACTGGCTATGGTTGGAGGGGACGGGGTGGAAGGTCGGGGACGGGGTGGAAGGTCTGGGACGATGGCTAGGGTTGGAGGGGACGGGGCGGAAGGTCTGGGACGATGGGTTGGAGGGGACGGGGCGGAAGGTCTGGGACGATGGGTTGGAGGGGACGGGGTGGAAGGTCTAGGACGATGTGTTGGAGGGGATGGGGTGGAAGGTCTAGGACGATGGCTAGGGTTGGAGGGGACGGGGTGGAAGGTCTGGGACGATGGCTAGGGTTGGAGGGGACGGGGTGGAAGGTCTGGGACGATGGCTAGGGTTGAAGGACTGGGTGGAAGGTCTGGGACGATGGCTAGGGTTGGAGGGGATGGGGTGGAAGGTCTGGGACGATGGCTAGGGTTGGAGGGGACGGGGTGGAAGGTCTGGGACGATGGCTAGGGTTGGAGGGGACAGGGTGGAAGGTCTGGGATGATGGCTAGGGTTGGAGGGGACGGGGTGGAAGGTCTGGGACGATGGCTAGGGTTGGAGGGGACAGGGTGGAAGGTCTGGGATGATGGCTAGGGTTGGAGGGGACGGGGTGGAAGGTCTGGGACGATGGCTAGGGTTGAAGGACTGGGTGGAAGGTCTGGGACGATGGCTAGGGTTGAAGGACTGGGTGGAAGGTCTGGGACGATGGCTAGGGTTGGAAGGGATGGGGTGGAAGGTCTGGGACGATGGCTAGGGTTGGAGGGGACGGGGTGGAAGGTCTGGGACGATGGCTAGGGTTGGAGGGGACAGGGTGGAAGGTCTGGGACGATGGCTAGGGTTGGAGGGGATGGGGTGGAAGGTCTGGGACGATGGCTAGGGTTGGAGGGGACAGGGTGGAAGGTCTGGGACGATGGCTAGGATTGGAGGGGACAGGGTGGAAGGTCTGGGACGATGGTTAGGGTTGGAGGGGATGGGGTGGAAGGTCTGGGACGATGGCTAGGGTTGGAGGGGACAGGGTGGAAGGACTGGGACGATGGCTAGGATTGGAGGGGACAGGGTGGAAGGTCTGGGACGATGGTTAGGGTTGGAGGGGACGAGGTGGAAGGTCTGGGACACTGGCTATGGTTGGAGGGGACGGGGTGGAAGGTCGGGGACGGGGTGGAAGGTCTGGGACGATGGCTAGGGTTGGAGGGGACGGGGCGGAAGGTCTGGGACGATGGGTTGGAGGGGACGGGGCGGAAGGTCTGGGACGATGGGTTGGAGGGGACGGGGTGGAAGGTCTAGGACGATGTGTTGGAGGGGATGGGGTGGAAGGTCTAGGACGATGGCTAGGGTTGGAGGGGACGGGGTGGAAGGTCTGGGACGATGGCTAGGGTTGGAGGGGACGGGGTGGAAGGTCTGGGACGATGGCTAGGGTTGAAGGACTGGGTGGAAGGTCTGGGACGATGGCTAGGGTTGGAGGGGATGGGGTGGAAGGTCTGGGACGATGGCTAGGGTTGGAGGGGACGGGGTGGAAGGTCTGGGACGATGGCTAGGGTTGGAGGGGACAGGGTGGAAGGTCTGGGATGATGGCTAGGGTTGGAGGGGACGGGGTGGAAGGTCTGGGACGATGGCTAGGGTTGGAGGGGACAGGGTGGAAGGTCTGGGATGATGGCTAGGGTTGGAGGGGACGGGGTGGAAGGTCTGGGACGATGGCTAGGGTTGAAGGACTGGGTGGAAGGTCTGGGACGATGGCTAGGGTTGAAGGACTGGGTGGAAGGTCTGGGACGATGGCTAGGGTTGGAAGGGATGGGGTGGAAGGTCTGGGACGATGGCTAGGGTTGGAGGGGACGGGGTGGAAGGTCTGGGACGATGGCTAGGGTTGGAGGGGACAGGGTGGAAGGTCTGGGACGATGGCTAGGGTTGGAGGGGATGGGGTGGAAGGTCTGGGACGATGGCTAGGGTTGAAGGACTGGGTGGAAGGTCTGGGACGATGGCTAGGGTTGAAGGACTGGGTGGAAGGTCTGGGACGATGGCTAGGGTTGGAGGGGATGGGGTGGAAGGTCTGGGACGATGGCTAGGGTTGGAGGGGATGGGGTGGAAGGTCTGGGACGATGGCTAGGGTTGGAGGGGACGGGGTGGAAGGTCTGGGACGATGGCTAGGGTTGGAGGGATGATGGATATGGTTTTGATCATGTTTTGCTCTGTCTCAGATTGTTCGTCTAGACCGCACCATGGAGCAGATTGTGTTCCCTGTGCCCAGTATCTGTGAATTTCTGACCAAGGAGTCCAAACTGCGAATTTATTACACAACGGAGCGGGATGAACAGGGGAGTAAGATCCACGACTTCTTCCAACGTTCAGAGGACCTCTTTAATGAGATGAACTGGCAGAAGAAGCTGAGAGGTGAGCAGATGGAGGTCTACAAGTGGTGGATGAGAAGGTTTGCTGGGCAGTGTTAGGCCATTTGCTGTTGGTCAAAGTGTTGTGATTCTCCAGTATGGCAATGTGGCTCTTTGGGAAGCCTTCAGTGTCATCATCACTTTTTTCTTGCATAGTTATATTAGTCCAGTTTGGTGTAAGTATGGTGCAATACGTGGCTGGTCCCTGTGGAAGCTGGAAATCGCTATAGGCAGCACTGCTACACTAGAGGGGATCTCCACGAGTTTCCGAGTCCCATCCAAGCTTCTTAGTAAACACAGGAGGTCGCTTATTCTGCACAGGCGCCATTCAGAGAATGCTGTGCGCTTTCTCAATGAAAGGAAAGCGTGGGCGAGGCGGAGAGAGGCGGGGTGGTGATGTCATGATCTGTCTTGTCCAATCAGCATATACAGTGGATATAAAAAGTCTACACACCCCTGTTAAAATGTCAGGTTTCTGTGATGTAAAAAAATGAGACAAAGATAAATAAATTCAGAACTTTTTCCACCTTTTTAATGTGACCTATAATTGTACAGGGGAGGGGGAGGAGTAAAAATAAAAAACTAAAGTAATGCATCTTTGTCTTGAATTTATTCAGGGAATGTTATAGAACCCATAACATTTTCAGATCTCAGGGAACCCCTGGTAAGAATAGTTAATCGGGGGAAAATGCCCTTACGTTGGTGGTGAAGTCTGAAGAATGCTGCCCTTACAGGGGTGACCAGAATGACACTCTTGCGGTCATGCCAATGGCTTTGACAAATGGACCTGGATCTATGCAGGCACCGTCAGATGAGAAGACAGTTGGCCGCAGCTCAAGGAACCCTAGGGTTCCGCAGAGAATGGCTGACGTAGACTACAGTATAAAAAGGCCTACAGACTCTACATTGTAGAACTGATAACACAAGTCCTTGTTGAGGCCCTTTAGCTAGAAGAGATTCTCATTTTGAATATAATGCTCCATTTTGTATTGTGTTGGGTCTTGCAGCTCAGCATGTCCTCTACTGGTGCTCTCGGAACATGACCTTCTGGAGCAGCATCTCCTTCAACCTGGCCGTCCTTATGAACCTCCTTGTTGCTTTCTTCTACCCCTTTGTTGGTGTCCGAGGAGGTCAGTGATGTACAGTTCTTTGACAGACATATTTCTGATTGAACCCATAAGGTTTTCAGACCACTTCCTTTGTTTTTCTTTCTTTGTAGGCACCCTGGACTCCCGCCTCTCTGGTCTACTCTGGACAGCCATGTTGGTTTCTTTAGCCATAGTTATTGTACTACCCAAGCCTCACGGGATCCGAGCACTGATAGCATCTACCATCCTGCGGCTCATCTTCTCTATAGGACTTCAGCCTACGTTGTTTCTTCTGGGTGCTTTTAATGTGAGTTGTCGGTTGTGTACCTTTACAGATGAGCCGGATCTTGCTTAGTTGGATCTTATTAGCCAATTCTTCTCACATTAGAAACACACTCTCCAGGTAGCCATGCCTGTCGTCTAGAGCAGTGGTTCTCAGCCCTGTCCTCAAGTACCCCCAACAGGCCATGTTTTGGAAATTTCTATTAGATAAAATAGTTGTCCAAAATACAAAGCCATTGACTGATTTAAAGAACCTGTGCAAGATGAAGGAAAACCTGCAAACATGGCCTGTTGGGGGTACTTTAGAACAGGGTTGAGAACCACTGGTCTAGTGTGTCCAAGCAGTATATCCAGCACTTGCTGGTAAATTTTTAGGCGCTACCTTTTCCCAGACAGCTCAGGCCGTGTATAGAGGGACGTATTATGAGGTCTTATACACCGTAATCTTCTCATAACCAATGTACTTGTTTTATGTTGGTGTTCCTCATAGTTTGGTTTTGCCTACAGGTGTGCAATAAGATAATCTTCCTGACCAGCTTTGTTGGGAATCGTGGCACGTTTACAAGAGGTTATGGAGCAATGATCCTGGATGTGGAGTTTCTTTATCATCTCTTGTACCTTCTTATCTGTGCTATGGGTGTCTTTGTACATGAGTTCTTCTACAGTCTGCTGGTGAGTCTCCCTGGTCCCACACAAGTCTAGTCATTGGGTTTTATGTGTTTCACAAGTCTTACCATTCTGGTTGCTCTTTTGCCTCCTCAGCTCTTTGACCTGGTATATCGGGAGGAGACACTACTGAACGTAATAAAGAGTGTGACGCGGAACGGGCGCTCTATCATCCTTACGGCTGTTCTGGCTCTGATCTTGGTCTACCTGTTTTCCATTGTTGGGTATCTCTTTTTTAAAGATGACTTCATACTGGAGGTGGACCGGTTACCAAACGAGACCAACTTTCCGGGTGAGCTGCTGTATCTCTCATAGAGGCTCCACTCTAGCCAGTTGGCTAATACACACCTGAAGTACGGCGCATAGCAACCAAATTAATAGTTTTTGCATTTGGTGTGACGGTGTGATTCTTTTGGTGCCATTTAATTAACCCCCTCCCGCTGACATATGCAGCCCCACTAGACTGGGCTTTTTTCTGTGGGGCCACATATATGATTGGCTACTATAGTGATCAGTCACTGTGAAGCCCGCCCCTGCATTTCTCTCTCTTTCTGTGAATAGAGAGAAAAGATACAATGTATCTCTCTTCTTGCAGACAGATAAATAAAAAACTGAGTGTAAAATAAAGAAAAAGTTAGATCAAGGTTTGTTAGGTCAGTGCCAGGGTTAGTGTTTGGGTCAAGTAAAGGTCATGAGTCAAAGGTCAGGGTCAGTATATTTTGGGCAGGATTTTTTTTTTTTTTTACTAAAAAGCATTTTATAAATTCGTCTTGGTGTCAGTGCGTTTTAGGTAGGATAAAATTAAAAAGCAAAATGCGCACTATTGTTCCTGGGTTGTACTCCGGGTACAAACAACAAGTAACATACACTAATGTGGCATCGCTGCAATTGTCCGGAGTAGGAGAATTGATTTTGGGTTCTTCTTTGGTTGTAGGTTATGGTAGTAACAAATGTACAGCTACATTTAAAAAATTATTTTTTGGGCCAGTTTCCCTTTTTGGTGATAAAAAAAAAATTCAGGAGATATTGCCATTTACCACCAAATGAAAGTCCAATTTGTCCTGAAAAAAAAGCGGTATAATCCACCTGGATGCACAAAGTAGTTGTGGTGATATGTACATTTTACGAACGTACATAATTGCAAAATTGTGCTTAGGCATTAACATTTGTTTTACCATCAGGTGGGAAGGTGTTAGGGGGTCACCACTGCACCAGATCCAAAAATTCTCAATGTCTACACAAAATTCATGCAGACTTTACTGGTACATATGAGATCACGCTCAAGTTGTATACAATGTTATATTCATTAATAGAAAAAGAAAAAACAGCGCTGTGTAAGAAGGAGATGTAAATAGCAGCCAACACAGCTGTAGACTAAAAGCAATTCATATAAAGTGTGAAAAAAGTGTAGCGCTATTATCTCAAATAGAATTGAAAGACTATTATAAGAGTACCTGACTATACAAAAGGGTACACATAAAGTGCATTTAGATTCAAATAAATCAATATATGAACTATAATAAACGTGAATAGGGTCAATAAACCATGAAATAACTGAGTACATAAATAAATGTGAATAAGGAGACCAGAGCTAGCAAGTACGTTATAGGATGTAACAAGTCCAAATAATAAAGTCCAAGGATAATCTGAGACACACGAAGACAGACAGTCATACGGCAATGATATTCCAAAAAGCTGTGATATCAAATGGGCCACCACCAATAAACAAAAGGAGGCTTATCAGATGTCGATGACCTGGAGAGGCTTACGCGCCCCAAGTCATACAGGCTTGTAAGTCAACTGACTTAATGGATATCAAAACAAGCTGGCACGACAGATCTTGGGTCAAACCACCGACTTGGCACCGACGTTTAGGACATCCAATTTGAAGATGGTACTCCAATAAGGTAAAAACTCGGTGTTCCAATATCATGCAGAAATAAATGAAAAATTCCCATAGCGTGATATTGTTTGAATAGGATTTATTTAGAAAAAGGTAAAAAAACTCACATGTTAGAGGATCATTAAAGTAGGCTTAGTAAGTACAGGAGCGAGAGCGGTATATGTGTGTGGGTCCACCCGACGCGCGTGTCAACTAAAAAGCCGTCATCTGGGGTGACGGCTTCATGTAATAGAAATAAGAGATGACAGGTCCTCTTTATGGAGATCTCATATAATAGAAATAAGAGATGACAGGTCCTCTTTATGGAGATCTCATGTAATAGAAATAAGAGATGACAGGTCCTCTTTATGGAGATCTCATGTAATAGAAATAAGAGATGACAGGTCCTCTTTATGGAGAGATCTCATGTAATAGAAATAAGAGATGACAGGTCCTCTTTATGGAGAGATCTCATGTAATAGAAATAAGAGATGACAGGTCCTCTTTATGGAGAGATCTCATGTAATAGAAATAAGAGATGACAGGTCCTCTTTATGGAGAGATCTCATGTAATAGAAATAAGAGATGACAGGTCCTCTTTATGGAGATCTCATGTAATAGAAATAAGAGATGACAGGTCCTCTTTATGGAGATCTCATGTAATAGAAATAAGAGATGACAGGTCCTCTTTATGAAGATCTCATGTAATAGAAATAAGAGATGACAGATCCTCTTTATGAAGAGATCTCATGTAATAGAAATAAGAGATGACAGGTCCTCTTTATGGAGAGATCTCATGTAATAGAAATAGAAGGTACCAGTAGAAGGTAACAGTAATAGAAGGTGACAGATCCTCTTTACGGAGAGATCTGGGGTCTAGAAGATCAGATATAAAAAAATTAAATAGAAGAAAAATTTCTGCTTTCCAGATAAAAAGGCTGTGTTTTACATCTTCCTCCCAGGAGCATAGAGATGACCAAGGACCATCTGGTCCCTGGCTGGTTCTGTGATAATCAGGTGGAATCGCTCGATCGGATCCCGGGCTCTCCCAGAGGTGCCGGTGGGCGGCGGGATGTCCCCTTCTGCTGCCTCTAAGCAATCCAGAGACTAAGATAGCTTTTACAAAATAGGGAATCGCCAGCTGAAAATAAAGATATTGGGAGGATGCCAGGAGCTGCACCCGTCATCCCGGTATAATCCCCTCAATTTGTGGCCATCCTTCGGTTGAGAAGGTTAAATCGGCCTACTAGAGCCGGAGGGATGGAGGCCTATCCCTAAGCATCGTTCTGTGTCTCAGATGTCCTCACCACCTGGGACTCTCCAGTCCTCCACCTTCAAGCCACCGCTTTAAGTCCTCCAAGGATACCGACCAATGTCTGATTTGGTGTCATTTTAATCTCCTACCATTGGACAATTCAGTCTGTTTTGCAACTTGGTGATGCCTTAAAACAAATTGGTTCAAATAAGTTGATTGCCACAAAGCATTTCAGTCATGGAGTATCAGGAAAGCAATACCTGCTACTGCTGACCTGAAAATGCTAGTTTTCCTGGCTATCTTAGAACATATAGGCAGCCAGTAGTGTTGGAGCCCTTCCATACTCCTTCCAATCCTGGGTCTCATAAAGTAGTGAAGCCCAGAAGATCGCTGTGATATAGTCCACCAGCATTTTCGGGAATGGCGGTCTGTGTTCTCTCAGCCGCTTTCCTTCATTGCGGCCCATAAAAGGTCTCCTGTGTTACTCTTTGTGGTCTTCCATTGCAGAGACGGGGAGCACGATGGCCAGGGAGCTTCTGTACCCCGAAGTGTGTCGGTTGGGGTCGGGAGGTAACTGCACCCACGGTAGGTACATAGGTGGTGGAGATTTCTTCTTGAGGGTGATGGAATGGTGGGAGATGTAAATGGTTCCTCAATCTTTCCATAGAAGAGCCGTCTCCAGAAGGGGAGGAAGAGGAGGAGAAGGAGCACACCTGTGAGACCCTCCTGATGTGTATAGTGACGGTTCTGAGTCACGGGCTGAGGAGCGGCGGGGGAGTTGGCGATGTTCTCCGCAAGCCATCTAAAGAGGTAACCAAGCCGCCGGTCTGATTCAGAGCATTACCTGGAAAACACAATATTAGATTGAGATTCTTTAATTTGACAAGAAGTCACTTCAGTACAAGGAAGGGATAGAAAATGCAGAGTAATCCGCTAGAAACAGAATATTTCCATATTGCCTTGTACTAATCTGCACTGGAGGAAGGCCGAGAACAGGAGGAGATCCTCAGTGTATTCCTCTACTCCTCATACAGGATTGGCTGAGCTATCTGTCACTCACCTGCAGCCCCTCCCACTCTCCCCTTGTGCTTCTGTTACATTGTATCATTCTTATACGTTATGAGAATAGTTTTTCCCTCCTTACACTTCATTGGCTGGCCTCTGTCACTTACCTGTCAATGACTCTGCTTCATGACCCCCCCCCCCCCTCCCCCTTTTCTGGACAGTTTAAAGCTGGACTCCAGACACACCGCTATATGCATAGAAAAAATACATGTGATCTGTCTTACCTGTCAAAGGATCTGTATGTCCATCCAGTCCTGTAATTTACACAGCTCTGCCACACAGCACAGACCTGTCTGGCAGGAGGAGAGACCTTTTGAATCTGTTTCAGTTCTTTAACACTTTACAAGACCCGTCCCTCCCCCTATCCTTCGACAGAACAGTGAAAGGATAAACGGCAGCCTGATGAGCTCATCTGTTACTTTGCTCTCTCCTCCTATCAGCACGTCCCTTGTTGGAACTTTAGCACAACTTATTGGCGATTTGTGCTGCTTCTCCCTCTCCCTGTCTGAGCTCTGCTGGACATCAACCGCAAAAGGCTGATGACTCAAATTACAGTGCTTGCTCTGCTGTGTTTAAAAAAAAATATATACATAGATCAATGTATTGATGAATGCTGATCGGTAATAATTTGGTATCTTTTAGATCTGGAGTTCAGCTTTAAAGTGGAATGTGAGTCTAACAACTATTCCTATAAATGTTCCCTCCCTCTTTCCTCCTATCCTGCCTACCCTGTGTGAGAGTTTAAAAAAAAATAGTCTACAGTCCAGTCAAGTGATCCTGCAGCTCCGACTCCCCTGTATCGTTGAGCGGCGGCTGCAGGGGAGAAGAGGGATCAGCAACAACAGCTGGAACATGGGAGCCTATTGATGACACTTTAAAGAAGGCATTGCAGTAAAATACAAGGCCCGCCTACAATGCCCGGGCCCCTCCCCTTTATAAATCCTGGAATTCCCAGCTATTGTCACGTGCTCCATGCCACTGGGGAGGCGGGGCTGCAGGATCATGTGACTGGACTTTAAAAAAAAAAAGAAAGTCGCTGTGTTGTGATTGGCTCTGCCATGGAGGATTTACTTCTTCCATCACCTCTGCTGGTGTGCAATCTTCATAATGGTGAACATTCCCAGCAGTAAAGTGGTCAGAACCAAATCCCGAGCCTCCATTCATACCTCCCAGGTCACAGCTGAGGGAGGAATCCCGATACACCAGTTCAGAAAACCCGAATCTCTGCCAGAACCCATAGAAGCCCCGAGAGGTTTTCATGTTCTGCCCTCCATGGCTGTTATCCCTCCCACAATGACGGAATTACCGGAGACTCTCTTCTTCCCCTCTTTGCAGGAGCCGCTGTTTGCCGCTCGCGTCATTTATGATCTGCTCTTCTTCTTCATGGTCATCATCATCGTCCTGAATTTAATCTTTGGGGTTATCATTGACACGTTTGCTGATCTGAGGAGTGAGAAGCAAAAGAAGGAAGAAGTTCTGAAGACCACGTGTTTCATTTGTGGTGGGTTCTCTGGGTAACTGCTGGGCGTCTGGTTTTCTGATGCTAGGGCCACTTAAAGCAGACATTGCCATAAAATACAAGGTCCGCCTACAAGGCCCGGGCCCCTCCCCTTTATAAATTGCCTATTATTGGGTGTAAAATGTACCTGTAAAGCAAAAACTGAGCCTCCTAAATCTCCTGAGAATACGCTCTTCCAATGGAGTCTTTGCATTCCTCAAGAATCTTCCCAGAAAGATGGTGACATCACAACGAGCAATCCCGGAGGTGAGGTAAGTAGAACTTTTTTCTTTACAGGTATATTTTACACCTGGTGATATGTAAATGGGAGGAGCCCAGGCAACTTGACCTTGCCTTGTAGAGAGGAACTGAAGTCCCCTGTGTATTGGAACACCCCCCCCCCCCCTCCGGTGCAGCCATTTTGGCACATGCTCAGATGTGTTGAAGGTCTTTACCCAGCCTTCAGGTCCTGCCACAGCCCTTTGGCACATCTCTGCAAGTCCAGGAGGTTCCTCACGCCAGCACAAAGGTTTAGGACTTCCATAATTGCTGTTTTTGAGAATGCGGGGGTGGGGACCCATGGATGCACAGATATTCAAGGAATAACAACTCTGTGAGAGGGAAGGGTGGGGGAAGCAGGACAATATATTTACTTAAGGATGAAGATCCAATTTAAGGTAGTTTGATTTCCTTTTGGCTTCTGTCAGGAAATCGCCAAAACTGTTAAGCCCTGAGGATAGATCCCCCTTGTAGGTCCCGAGGATAGATCCCCCCTTACAAGTCCCGAGGATAGGTCCCCCCTTACAAGTCCCGAGGATAGATCCCCCCTTACAAGTCCCGAGGATAGGTCCCGAGGATAGATCCCCCCTTGCAGGTCCCGAGGATAGATCCCCCTTGCAGGTCCCGAGGATAGATCCCCCTTGCAGGTCCCGAGGATAGATCCCCCTTGCAGGTCCCGAGGATAGATCCCCCTTGCAGGTCCCGAGGATAGATCCCCCTTGCAGGTCCCGAGGATAGATCCCCCTTGCAGGTCCCGAGGATAGATCCCCCTTGCAGGTCCCGAGGATAGATCCCCCTTGTAGGTCCCGAGGATAGATCCCCCTTGTAGGTCCCGAGGATAGATCCCCCTTGTAGGTCCCGAGGATAGATCCCCCTTGCAGGTCCCGAGGATAGATCCCCCCTTACAAGTCCCGAGGATAGATCCCCCGTTACAAGTCCCGAGGATAGATCCCCCCTTACAAGTCCCGAGGATAGGTCCCGAGGATAGATCCCCCCTTGCAGGTCCCGAGGATAGATCCCCCTTGCAGGTCCCGAGGATAGATCCCCCTTGCAGGTCCCGAGGATAGATCCCCCTTGCAGGTCCCGAGGATAGATCCCCCTTGCAGGTCCCGAGGATAGATCCCCCTTGCAGGTCCCGAGGATAGATCCCCCTTGCAGGTCCCGAGGATAGATCCCCCTTGCAGGTCCCGAGGATAGATCCCCCTTGCAGGTCCCGAGGATAGATCCCCCTTGTAGGTCCCGAGGATAGATCCCCCTTGCAGGTCCCGAGGATAGATCCCCCCTTACAAGTCCCGAGGATAGATCCCCCGTTACAAGTCCCGAGGATAGATCCCCCCTTACAAGTCCCGAGGATAGGTCCCGAGGATAGATCCCCCCTTGCAGGTCCCGAGGATAGATCCCCCTTGCAGGTCCCGAGGATAGATCCCCCTTGCAGGTCCCGAGGATAGATCCCCCTTGCAGGTCCCGAGGATAGATCCCCCTTGCAGGTCCCGAGGATAGATCCCCCTTGCAGGTCCCGAGGATAGATCCCCCTTGCAGGTCCCGAGGATAGATCCCCCTTGCAGGTCCCGAGGATAGATCCCCCTTGCAGGTCCCGAGGATAGATCCCCCTTGCAGGTCCCGAGGATAGATCCCCCTTGTAGGTCCCGAGGATAGATCCCCCTTGCAGGTCCCGAGGATAGATCCCCCCTTACAAGTCCCGAGGATAGATCCCCCGTTACAAGTCCCGAGGATAGATCCCCCGTTACAAGTCCCGAGGATAGATCCCCCGTTACAAGTCCCGAGGATAGATCCCCCGTTACAAGTCCCGAGGATAGATCCCCCGTTACAAGTCCCGAGGATAGATCCCCCGTTACAAGTCCCGAGGATAGATCCCCCGTTACAAGTCCCGAGGATAGGTCCCGAGGATAGATCCCCCCTTGCAGGTCCCGAGGATAGATCCCCCTTGCAGGTCCCGAGGATAGATCCCCCTTGCAGGTCCCGAGGATAGATCCCCCTTGCAGGTCCCGAGGATAGATCCCCCTTGCAGGTCCCGAGGATAGATCCCCCTTGTAGGTCCCGAGGATAGATCCCCCCTTACAAGTCCCGAGGATAGATCCCCCGTTACAAGTCCCGAGGATAGATCCCCCGTTACAAGTCCCGAGGATAGATCCCCCGTTACAAGTCCCGAGGATAGATCCCCCGTTACAAGTCCCGAGGATAGATCCCCCCTTACAAGTCCCGAGGATAGGTCCCGAGGATAGATCCCCCCTTGCAGGTCCCGAGGATAGATCCCCCCTTGCAGGTCCCGAGGATAGATCCCCCTTGCAGGTCCCGAGGATAGATCCCCCTTGCAGGTCCCGAGGATAGATCCCACTTGTAGGTCCCGAGGATAGATCCCCCTTGCAGGTCCCGAGGATAGATCCCCCTTACAAGTCCCGAGGATAGGTCCCGAGGATAGATCCCCCCCTTACAAGTCCCGAGGATAGATCCCCCCTTACAAGTCCCGAGGATAGATCCCCCCTTACAAGTCCCGAGGATAGATCCCCCCTTACAAGTCCCGAGGATAGGTCCCGAGGATAGATCCCCCTTGTAGGTCCCGAGGATAGATCCCCCTTGCAGGTCCCGAGGATAGATCCCCCTTGTAGGTCCCGAGGATAGATCCCCCTTGCAGGTCCCGAGGATAGATCCCCCCTTGCAGGTCCCGAGGATAGATCCCCCTTACAAGTCCCGAGGATAGATCCCCCTTACAAGTCCCGAGGATAGGTCCCGAGGATAGATCCCCCCTTACAAGTCCCGAGGATAGATCCCCCCTTACAAGTCCCGAGGATAGATCCCCCTTACAAGTCCCGAGGATAGATCCCCCCTTACAAGTCCCGAGGATAGATCCCCCCTTACAAGTCCCGAGGATAGATCCCCCCTTACAAGTCCCGAGGATAGATCCCCCCTTACAGGTCCCGAGGATAGATCCCCCCTTACAAGTCCCGAGGATAGATCCCCCCTTGCAGGTCCCGAGGATAGATCCCCCTTGCAGGTCCCGAGGATAGATCCCCCTTGCAGGTCCCGAGGATAGATCCCCCCTTGCAGGTCCCGAGGATAGATCCCGAGGATAGATCCCCCCTTGCAGGTCCCGAGGATAGATCCCGAGGATAGATCCCCCTTGCAGGTCCCGAGGATAGATCCCGAGGATAGATCCCCCCTTACAAGTCCCGAGGATAGATCCCGAGGATAGATCCCCCTTGCAGGTCCCGAGGATAGATCCCCCCTTACAAGTCCCGAGGATAGATCCCCCCTTACAAGTCCCGAGGATAGATCCCCCCTTACAAGTCCCGAGGATAGATCCCCCCTTACAAGTCCCGAGGATAGATCCCCCCTTACAAGTCCCGAGGATAGATCCCCCCTTACAAGTCCCGAGGATAGATCCCGAGGATAGATCCCCCCTTGCAGGTCCCGAGGATAGATCCCCCTTGCAGGTCCCGAGGATAGATCCCCCTTGCAGGTCCCGAGGATAGATCCCCCTTGCAGGTCCCGAGGATAGATCCCGAGGATAGATCCCCCCTTGCAGGTCCCGAGGATAGATCCCGAGGATAGATCCCCCCTTACAAGTCCCGAGGATAGATCCCCCCTTGCAGGTCCCGAGGATAGATCCCCCCTTGCAGGTCCCGAGGATAGATCCCCCCTTGCAGGTCCCGAGGATAGATCCCCCTTGCAGGTCCCGAGGATAGATCCCCCCTTGCAGGTCCCGAGGATAGATCCCCCCTTGCAGGTCCCGAGGATAGATCCCCCCTTGCAGGTCCCGAGGATAGATCCCCCCTTGCAGGTCCCGAGGATAGATCCCCCCTTGCAGGTCCCGAGGATAGATCCCCCCCTTGCAGGTCCCGAGGATAGATCCCCCTTGCAGGTCCCGAGGATAGATCCCCCCTTGCAGGTCCCGAGGATAGATCCCCCCTTGCAGGTCCCGAGGATAGATCCCCCCTTGCAGGTCCCGAGGATAGATCCCCCCTTGCAGGTCCCGAGGATAGATCCCCCCTTGCAGGTCCCGAGGATAGATCCCCCCTTGCAGGTCCCGAGGATAGATCCCCCCTTGCAGGTCCCGAGGATAGATCCCCCCTTGCAGGTCCCGAGGATAGATCCCCCCTTGCAGGTCCCGAGGATAGATCCCCCCTTGCAGGTCCCGAGGATAGATCCCCCCTTGCAGGTCCCGAGGATAGATCCCCCCTTGCAGGTCCCGAGGATAGATCCCCCCTTGCAGGTCCCGAGGATAGATCCCCCCTTGCAGGTCCCGAGGATAGATCCCCCCTTGCAGGTCCCGAGGATAGATCCCCCCTTGCAGGTCCCGAGGATAGATCCCCCCTTGCAGGTCCCGAGGATAGATCCCCCCTTGCAGGTCCCGAGGATAGATCCCCCCTTGCAGGTCCCGAGGATAGATCCCCCCTTGCAGGTCCCGAGGATAGATCCCCCCTTGCAGGTCCCGAGGATAGATCCCCCCTTGCAGGTCCCGAGGATAGATCCCCCCTTGCAGGTCCCGAGGGTAGATCCCCCCTTGCAGGTCCCGAGGGTAGCTCCCCCTTGTAGGTCCCGAGGATAGATCCCCCTTGCAGGTCCCGAGGGTAGCTCCCCCTTGCAGGTCCCGAGGGTAGCTCCCCCTTGTAGCTCCCCCTTGTAGGTCCCGAGGGTAGCTCCCCCTTGCAGGTCCCGAGGGTAGCTCCCCCTTGCAGGTCCCGAGGGTAGATCCCCCCTTGCAGGTCCCGAGGGTAGCTCCCCCTTGCAGGTCATGGAACAAGGATAACTTAGGTCATTAATGGAAAACAAGGATTTAATAGAACAAATGAAAAGTTTCTCGAATAAGAATATTCTGTCACTGATAACCTTGTCTGTCACTTAGGACTGGAACGGGACAAGTTTGACAATAAAACGGTAACATTTGAAGAGCACATTAAGGAGGAACATAACATGTGGCATTATTTGTTCTTTATTGTACTGGTGAAAGTGAAAGATTCTACGGAGTATACTGGACCCGAGAGCTATGTGGCTGAGATGAGATGATAAAGGTGAGATCAGCTGGGGATCCACCATGTTTATCTGAATGTCTCGTTGTACAAAGAATAAGGAAAGAGTATGAAAACCTATCTTTGTAATACTTTGAATTCCACCCCCCATCAATG
This sequence comes from Lithobates septentrionalis, assembly GCA_037952835.1. Taxonomy (NCBI): domain Eukaryota; kingdom Metazoa; phylum Chordata; class Amphibia; order Anura; family Ranidae; genus Lithobates; species Lithobates septentrionalis. The sequence goes on along the minus strand of JBBDGP010003932.1, from coordinate 142,499 downwards.
GTGGACAGTGTACAGGTAGCAGCTGATTGGGTGGCTCTCTCCAAGCACTTTCCACACCCCACTTTGCTAGGAATGACAAAATACTGGATAGGGACTTCCAGCCGGTTACCTGTATACCATCTGACCAAAAGTTGGTGAACACTTGGCCATCACACCTAATATGAGCTTGTTGGATGTCCCATTCCAAAACCTTGGCCATTATTTTGTAGCTAAAACAGCATCCACTCTTTTGGGATAGCTTTGGATTGTACCTGTAGGAATTGTCCATCGGCCAAAAGAACATTTCTTAGGTCCAATCCATCCCAAAGGTGTTGAATGGGAATGAGGTCAGGGCTCTGTGCAGGACACTTGCGTTCCCCCACACCAAACTGGTCACACCATGTCCTTATGGAGTTGCCCTTCTCTCCCCATGGCCATTAATATGGAGTTACCCCCTTTGTGACCATAACAGCCTCCACTCCTCTGGGAAGGATTTCCATGTCATTTTGGAGGATGTCTGTGGGAATTTGTGCCGATTTGTGCGGTCAGGAACTAATGTTGGATGAGAAGGCCCGGCCCTCACATTGAAAGACAGGTCTTTTTTGGTGCCCAGTCAACATTCCAGTTCATCCCAAAGGTGATCAGTAGGGATGAGGTCACTCGAGTTCCTCCACACCAAACTGGTCACACCATGTCTTTTTATGGAGCTGGCTTTGTACACGGGGGGGGGGGGGGGGTTGGGGCAGTCATGGGGGAACAGAAAAGGGTCTTCACCAAACTGTTACCACAAGGTTGGAAGAGCCCAATTGTCTCCAATGTCTTTGTATGATGGAGGATTTCCAGGACCCTTCACTGGAGACACTTGAACGCCATCTTATGGAAAGGTGTGCACATACATTAGGCTATTAAAAAAAAAAATATATATATATATATATATGTATATTACTAGGTGTTATGGTCAGGTGTCCAGAAACTTTTGACCATACCTTGTAGTCATTTAGACTGCAGGGAAACTTCTAGAGTTGCTGGGACTTTGTAAAGCACCCAAATGTCTGAATGCAGAACCTGAAACATGTATTGGAATTCTGTGATTAGGAAATATAATGTATAGTTGGAGGAATTCAAGTTATTACAAAAGTTGCATTTAGAAAGGACTTTTCAGGAAATTCATACGACTTAAGCAGACCTCCTCCTGCACATTTCCCTGCAGTTGTCCTTCAAGTGTCAAATTCTTTTTGCATTTGTCAGGTTTCTGTGGAAGTCCTACAAGCCAGCATGCCATTGAGAGGCTTGTCTGTATGTGTGCGGGAAGGGGAAGGGGGGGGGGGGGGGACCATGGGGTCACAGGGAGGAAACCTCAGCCTCTGCAAACTCAGCCAACTTGTTCCTTGTTAGCAAGAATTAAATCATCTGTGGGGGCGGATCACCTGACCGGATTATACTGCAAATTCTCAGCAGCTCGAGCCATGAGGAATCCACTTCCTGCACGGGCCGTGACCCCACTAACTGAGAAAACAGAGGGGGGGGGGCAGACAGACCCTTCCTTGTAATGGGATGACGACAGAGGGAGACCCTTTGTGCAATCAGATTGCATGGCTGATATGGTTTCCACTTCTTCAAATTTCATTGCGTTCTTGGTATTATGATTGAGCTGTAAAAGTTCCCTCTACCCACACAGTGCAACTTCCTGTGCACCATGCAACCCTTTCCCCATCAATGGGCTGAGGACAAATATATACATTTCCAGCACTATATACTCTGCTCCTTCCTAACTCTCCTCTCCCGAAATACTCTGCTCCTTCCTCTATAACTCTCCTCTCCCGAAATACTCTGCTCCCTCCTCTATAACTCTCCTCTCCTGAAATACTCTGCTGGAGGACTCTGCTCCTTCCTCTATAACTCTCCTCTCCTGAAATACTCTGTACTGCTGGAAGACTCTGCTCCTTCCTCTATAACTCTCCTCTCCTGAAATACTCTGCTTGAGGACTCTGCTCCTTCCTCTATGACTCTCCTCTCCTGAAATACTCTGTACTGCTGGAAGACTCTGCTCCTTCCTCTATAACTCTCCTCTCCTGAAATACTCTGCTCTGCTGGAGGACTCTGCTCCTTCCTCTATAACTCTCCTCTCCTGAAATACTCTGCACTGCTGGAGAACTCTGCTCCTTCCTCTATAACTCTCCTCTCCTGAAATACTCTGCTCCTTCCTCTATAACTCTCCTCTCCTGAAATACTCTGCTCCTTCCTCTATAACTCTCCTCTCCTGAAATACTCTGCACTGCTGGGGGACTCTGCTCCCTTCCTCTATAACTCTCCTCTCCTGAAATACTCTGCACTGCTGTAGGCCATGGTTTAGAATGGGATATAAAGGGTGATATGGAGTCATTGAGGCTTGGATGTGGTGATGAGTACATTCAGACACATGAATGCTCCTCTATTATGTGAGCGGAGCTCTTCCTCTCTCACGATTCTCACTTCTCCTTCCCATGAATTCTTCCATTTCCTGGCCATGAATTGCTCTCCTGGGTGGGCGGGAACCATGTGAGCCTCAGATCCGGGCACTCGGTGTGAGCGAGGGCGCTGGCCTTGTCACCCGTCCCTCCTGACACCAATGTGGTCACCGCGGCTTGCAGCACGTCCCCCCCCCCCCCTTGAGTTTCCGGAGCTGTCCACCCCCATGTCTGCGCTCTTCGTCCAGGAGGGGACTTTTCCATCCCTTTACTTAGAAGAGACTTGTTGTGCGGTTTAGACACATCTGCTGGAGGAAGCTGTGGGAAGGGTGAAGTTGGGGGGTGGGGGAGGCGCATATTCGCAGAGAAGTGCTGACGGAGGGAGAGGGACATGTCGGCAGTTGCAGAGCGAGGGGGATGTTTCTGGGAATTGCTGGAGAAGACCAGGAAATCTATATCTGCTCCTGTATATGGCCCTCTGGTATCGGGTTCTTGTAAGTCCCTGGGAAGCATGCTCCCCCCCCCCCCCCCCCCCCAATCCTAAAAGCCGGAAATTTTCACTCTTATGGCCATCCATGGGCAAATGGGCAAATTTGTTATAAAGATTCAGAATCCACTTTCCTTTATTCAGTTACGTTGCACAGATGGTGAACATTTAAAAACTTGGGCCGAGGGTTAGGCAGAAGAGGCAGCTGCCTTTGGGGCTTCAGGTCAAAAGAAACGAGACCTGCTGCTGAAATATCTCACAAATGAAGGGGGGGGGGAGTCACAGTTTTGACTTTTTCATGCCTGGATGCTGTAGGACCTTAACCTTGCCCCAAATGTATTTTCTGTATGTTTGCCACCATGTCTCACTTTAATACAAATTTCCTAAGAAAATCCTTTTTGTAATTCTGTTAAGTTTCTTCCCCCCCCCCCCCCCCCCTCTCCCCCCAGAGCACCGAAGGAGGCCACTATTCTGTCTCCACCCTCAGCCCAGCCCTGGATACACCTTAAAGAAATGGGCGCTAGGAAAATGTGGGGCTTCTATTACAGATTTCTCCAGGTGATCCCATCCGTCCTCAGTGCCGGTCTGATGTCACTTTGCTCCTCTGGGTTCATTCCAACAAGTTCTGTGCTTTCCTGAACCAGTCCCAGAGCCCTTCCCCCGGGTTTTTGCAAAATTACCAATTAGTGCAGCTGTTCCAGTGCCTGGAAGTTGGGACCAGTTTGCTGTCCTGAAGGACCAGTGATGGGAAATTCTCATCTTCTGGTACTTGTGGAATGTGGGCAGAGGAACCCGCATGTGGAGGACATAAAACTCCGATCTCGGCTGGTGGGGTCTTAAAGCCACTCGTCACTTTGTATTCAATTTTCAATTTGTACATATTGGGGTTTAGTGCTGCCCCCCTTTAATCTTACTAGTGGAGGTGCCAACCCATAGGTGCCCTCATAGGAAACACAGCCATGTCCTAGGATAGCATTCTCTACCAGTTTCTCCAAAAGTTGCCAGAGAGCTCTATAGCAGATCAGCAATTTGTGACTTTCAGATGAGTAACCACTGAGACCAGTGACCTTTAGGGGGAATTCTTCCCACTGCCCACCAATGGAAGGGACGTTCTTCCCGCTGCCCACCAATGGAAGGGACGTTCTTCCCGCTGCCCACCAATGGAAGGGACGTTCTTCCCGCTGCCCACCAATGGAAGGGACGTTCTTCCCGCTGCCCACCAATGGAAGGGACGTTCTTCCCGCTGCCCACCAATGGAAGGGACGTTCTTCCCGCTGCCCACCAATGGAAGGGACGTTCTTCCCGCTGCCCACCAATGGAAGGGACGTTCTTCCCGCTGCCCACCAATGGAAGGGACGTTCTTCCCGCTGCCCACCAATGGAAGGGACGTTCTTCCCGCTGCCCACCAATGGAAGGGACGTTCTTCCCGCTGCCCACCAATGGAAGGGACGTTCTTCCCGCTGCCCACCAATGGAAGGGACGTTTTTCCCCGCTGCCCACCAATGGAAGGGACGTTCTTCCCGCTGCCCACCAATGGAAGGGACGTTCTTCCCGCTGCCCACCAATGGAAGGGACGTTTTTCCCGCTGCCCACCAATGGAAGGGACGTTCTTCCCGCTGCCCACCAATGGAAGGGACGTTCTTCCCGCTGCCCACCAATGGAAGGGACGTTCTTCCCGCTGCCCACCAATGGAAGGGACGTTCTTCCCGCTGCCCACCAATGGAAGGGACGTTCTTCCCGCTGCCCACCAATGGAAGGGACGTTCTTCCCGCTGCCCACCAATGGAAGGGACGTTCTTCCCGCTGCCCACCAATGGAAGGGACGTTCTTCCCGCTGCCCACCAATGGAAGGAACGTTCTTCCCGCTGCCCACCAATGGAAGGAACGTTCTTCCCGCTGCCCACCAATGGAAGGGACGTTCTTCCCGCTGCTCACCAATGGAAGGGACGTTCTTCCCGCTGCCCACCAATGGAAGGGACGTCCTTCCCGCTGCCCATCAATGGAAGGGACGTTCTTCCGCTGCCCACCAATGGAAGGGACGTTCTTCCCGCTGCCCACCAATGGAAGGGACGTTCTTCCCGCTGCCCACCAATGGAAGGGACGTTCTTCCCGCTGCCCACCAATGGAAGGGACGTTTTTCCCGCTGCCCACCAATGGAAGGGACGTTCTTCCCGCTGCCCACCAATGGAAGGGACGTTCTTCCCGCTGCCCACCAATGGAAGGGACGTTCTTCCCGCTGCCCACCAATGGAAGGGACGTTCTTCCCGCTGCCCACCAATGGAAGGGACGTTCTTCCCGCTGCCCACCAATGGAAGGGACGTTCTTCCCGCTGCCCACCAATGGAAGGGACGTTCTTCCCGCTGCCCACCAATGGAAGGGACGTTCTTCCCGCTGCCCACCAATGGAAGGGACGTTCTTCCCGCTGCCCACCAATGGAAGGGACGTTCTTCCCGCTGCCCACCAATGGAAGGGACGTCCTTCCCGCTGCCCACCAATGGAAGGGACGTCCTTCCCGCTGCCCACCAATGGAAGGGACGTCCTTCCCGCTGCCCACCAATGGAAGGGACGTCCTTCCCGCTGCCCACCAATGGAAGGGACGTCCTTCCCGCTGCCCACCAATGGAAGGGACGTCCTTCCCGCTGCCCACCAATGGAAGGGACGTCCTTCCCGCTGCCCACCAATGGAAGGGACGTCCTTCCCGCTGCCCACCAATGGAAGGGACGTCCTTCCCGCTGCCCACCAATGGAAGGGACGTCCTTCCCGCTGCCCACCAATGGAAGGGACGTCCTTCCCGCTGCCCACCAACGGAAGGGACGTCCTTCCCGCTGCCCACCAATGGAAGGGACGTTCTTCCCGCTGCCCACCAATGGAAGGGACGTTCTTCCCGCTGCCCACCAATGGAAGGGACGTTCTTCCCGCTGCCCACCAATGGAAGGGACGTTCTTCCCGCTGCCCACCAATGGAAGGGACGTTCTTCCCGCTGCCCACCAATGGAAGGGACGTTCTTCCCGCTGCCCACCAATGGAAGGAACGTTCTTCCCGCTGCCCACCAATGGAAGGAACGTTCTTCCCGCTGCCCACCAATGGAAGGGACGTTCTTCCCGCTGCTCACCAATGGAAGGGACGTTCTTCCCGCTGCCCACCAATGGAAGGGACGTCCTTCCCGCTGCCCATCAATGGAAGGGACGTTCTTCCCGCTGCCCACCAATGGAAGGGACGTTCTTCCCGCTGCCCACCAATGGAAGGGACGTTCTTCCCGCTGCCCACCAATGGAAGGGACGTTCTTCCCGCTGCCCACCAATGGAAGGGACGTTTTTCCCGCTGCCCACCAATGGAAGGGACGTTCTTCCCGCTGCCCACCAATGGAAGGGACGTTCTTCCCGCTGCCCACCAATGGAAGGGACGTTCTTCCCGCTGCCCACCAATGGAAGGGACGTTCTTCCCGCTGCCCACCAATGGAAGGGACGTTCTTCCCGCTGCCCACCAATGGAAGGGACGTTCTTCCCGCTGCCCACCAATGGAAGGGACGTTCTTCCCGCTGCCCACCAATGGAAGGGACGTTCTTCCCGCTGCCCACCAATGGAAGGGACGTTCTTCCCGCTGCCCACCAATGGAAGGGACGTTCTTCCCGCTGCCCACCAATGGAAGGGACGTTCTTCCCGCTGCCCACCAATGGAAGGGACGTTCTTCCCGCTGCCCACCAATGGAAGGGACGTTCTTCCCGCTGCCCACCAATGGAAGGGACGTTCTTCCCGCTGCCCACCAATGGAAGGGACGTTCTTCCCGCTGCCCACCAATGGAAGGGACGTTCTTCCCGCTGCCCACCAATGGAAGGGACGTCCTTCCCGCTGCCCACCAATGGGAGGGACGTCCTTCCCGCTGCCCACCAATGGGAGGGACGTCCTTCCCGCTGCCCACCAATGGAAGGGACGTCCTTCCCGCTGCCCACCAATGGAAGGGACGTTCTTCCCGCTGCCCACCAATGGAAGGGACGTTCTTCCCGCTGCCCACCAATGGAAGGGACGTTCTTCCCGCTGCCCACCAATGGAAGGGACGTTCTTCCCGCTGCCCACCAATGGAAGGGACGTTCTTCCCGCTGCCCACCAATGGAAGGGACGTTCTTCCCGCTGCCCACCAATGGAAGGGACGTTCTTCCCGCTGCCCACCAATGGAAGGGACGTTCTTCCCGCTGCCCACCAATGGAAGGGACGTTCTTCCCGCTGCCCACCAATGGAAGGGACGTTCTTCCCGCTGCCCACCAATGGAAGGGACGTTCTTCCCGCTGCCCACCAATGGAAGGGACGTCCTTCCCGCTGCCCACCAATGGAAGGGACGTCCTTCCCGCTGCCCACCAATGGAAGGGACGTCCTTCCCGCTGCCCACCAATGGAAGGGACGTCCTTCCCGCTGCCCACCAATGGAAGGGACGTCCTTCCCGCTGCCCACCAATGGAAGGGACGTCCTTCCCGCTGCCCACCAATGGAAGGGACGTTCTTCCCGCTGCCCACCAATGGAAGGGACGTTCTTCCCGCTGCCCACCAATGGAAGGGACGTTCTTCCCGCTGCCCACCAATGGAAGGGACGTTCTTCCCGCTGCCCACCAATGGAAGGAACGTTCTTCCCGCTGCCCACCAATGGAAGGAACGTTCTTCCCGCTGCCCACCAATGGAAGGGACGTTCTTCCCGCTGCCCACCAATGGAAGGGACGTCCTTCCCGCTGCCCACCAATGGAAGGGACGTCCTTCCCGCTGCCCACCAATGGAAGGGACGTCCTTCCCGCTGCCCACCAATGGAAGGGACGTCCTTCCCGCTGCCCACCAATGGAAGGGACGTCCTTCCCGCTGCCCACCAATGGAAGGGACGTCCTTCCCGCTGCCCACCAATGGAAGGGACGTCCTTCCCGCTGCCCACCAATGGAAGGGACGTCCTTCCCGCTGCCCACCAATGGAAGGGACGTCCTTCCCGCTGCCCACCAATGGAAGGGACGTCCTTCCCGCTGCCCACCAATGGAAGGGACGTCCTTCCCGCTGCCCACCAACGGAAGGGACGTCCTTCCCGCTGCCCACCAATGAAAGGGACGTCCTTCCCGCTGCCCACCAATGGTAGGGACGTCCTTCCCGCTGCCCACCAATGGAAGGGACGTTCTTCCCGCTGCCCACCAATGGAAGGGACGTCCTTCCCGCTGCCCACCAATGGAAGGGACGTCCTTCCCGCTGCCCACCAATGGAAGGGACGTCCTTCCCGCTGCCCACCAATGGAAGGGACGTCCTTCCCGCTGCCCACCAATGGAAGGGACGTCCTTCCCGCTGCCCACCAATGGAAGGGACGTCCTTCCCGCTGCCCACCAATGGAAGGGACGTCCTTCCCGCTGCCCACCAATGGAAGGGACGTCCTTCCCGCTGCCCACCAATGGCAGGGACGTGCTTCCCTATGACCATCATGCTGATGTACGGTAACCTGTAAATATAGTCATTATTATCAGGGTTCTTTGGGATTGGGAAGTTATGCTAAAGGGTTCCTCCATATTAAAATGGTTGAGGCAATGCCCTTGGTTTCCCACCGTTGTTGCAGCTGATTCTTTGGCCTGACTTGTATTGGGCACTCCAAACATAGCTGACTGGAGTTGGTCTTCTAGGCCGATCATTCTGTATGTTGTCTCTGACCCGGCTTTGTTCTTTCCCCTAGGAGAGGAATCTGGACTGGTTTCCGAGGATGAGAGCCATGTCCCTGGTGAGCAGCGACTCAGAAGGTGAACAGAATGAACTTAGGAGCCTGCAGGAGAAGTTGGAGTCCACCATGCGTCTTGTCACCAACTTGTCCAGCCAGCTCAGTGAACTCAAAGACCAGGTGAGTGCCAAAAGTTTTCATGGGACCCCTAGGGTTCCACCAGAGGTTTCTAGGGGTTCATTGAGCCAAAGAGCAATTTCTGCCTCCTATGTATCCAAGGACACACTAATCTTTCTAGCTATCTATATAAGGTGATATTTGTGCTAAGCACTAGTGTAAGAAACATTCTTCCCACTGACCACCAATGTAAGGGACATTCTTCCCACTGACCACCAATGTAAGGGACATTCTTCCCACTGATCACCAATGTAAGGATCATTCTTCCCACTAATCACCAATGTAAGGGACATTCTTCCCACTGATCACCAATGTAAGGAACATTCTTCTCACTGACCACCAATGTAAGGAACATTCTTCTCACTGACCACCAATGTAAGGGACATTCTTCCCACTGACCACCAATGTAAGGGACATTCTTCTCACTGACCACCAATGTAAGGAACATTCTTCTCACTGATCACCAATGTAAGGAACATTCTTCTCACTGACCACCAATGTAAGGAACATTCTTCTCACTGATCACCAATGTAAGGAACATTCTTCTCACTGACCACCAATGTAAGGGACATTCTTCTCACTGACCACCAATGTAAGGGACATTCTTCTCACTGACCACCAATGTAAGGAACATTCTTCTCACTGATCACCAATGTAAGGGACATTCTTCTCACTGATCACCAATGTAAGGGACATTCTTCTCACTGATCACCAATGTAAGGAACATTCTTCTCACTGATCACCAATGTAAGGAACATTCTTCCCACCGATCACCAATGTAAGGAACATTCTTCTCACTGATCACCAATGTAAGGAACATTCTTCTCACTGATCACCAATGTAAGGAACATTCTTCCCACTGATCACCAATGTAAGGAACATTCTTCCTACTGATCACCAATGTAAGGAACATTCTTCCTACTGATCACCAATGTAAGGAACATTCTTCCTACTGATCACCAATGTAAGGAACATTCTTCCTACTGATCACCAATGTAAGGAACATTCTTCTCACTGATCACCAATGTAAGGAACATTCTTCTCACTGATCACCAATGTAAGGAACATTCTTCCTACTGATCACCAATGTAAGGAACATTCTTCCTACTGATCACCAATGTAAGGAACATTCTTCTCACCGATCACCAATGTAAGGAACATTCTTCCCACCGATCACCAATGTAAGGAACATTCTTCTCACTGATCACCAATGTAAGGAACATTCTTCCCACTGATCACCAATGTAAGGAACATTCTTCTCACTGATCACCAATGTAAGGAACATTCTTCCCAATTTTTCTTTATTAAAAGTCTTGCAATCAATAAGCATAAAATCACTATAATATACATAAATATATACATATTTACATAAATGAAAATAAATATAGCAAATCTGCTCTCAAACAAAAAATGACTTTACAGCAAAAACAGAACTCATCATGAACATGTGATTATTGGGGATAATCTCACTATAACTCACACCAATACACCAGACATCTAAACTATGAGGTCAAGAAACAAACCCGCACCCATTATGCATGCAGCCCTTCTTCAAAAAGAAGCTACTAACCAACAAAAGCTAAGGGAGTGAAAGAAACAGAAAAAGAAAAGAGCTCCTCACCCAGAGATGGGCAGTTCACCAAAGGCAGGTCTGATATTCCTCCACGCCCTTTTCCAGACCGCCCGAGGCTCCCTGCCTTTCTCAAGACCCCGAATTTTCCCAACCTCACCCAGAATATCGTGCACCACCACCTCAACAGAGAGGACTTTTTTCCGCAGGGTAATCTGGCACCGTGAATTCCATGTGAAGTAACGGACAACAATACTAACTAAAAACAGTGTATCCAAATCAAAATCCCAGCGAGTCGGGAATGCCTCGTACACCCACTCCGCATAACTCATGCGATAGAAAAAGGGGATGCCTAGAGCCCTCCCCACCCTTTTATACACCTCTATGTTAAAGGGACACTGCAGCAAAAAGTGGTCCATAGACTCCACTTTACCAACACACTCCGCTCTAGGACAATCCCGATCATCCACAGGGCGATGCTTCAAGTTCCCTCTGACATAGAGCCTTCCATGGAAAGCGAGCCAGGCTTGATCCCTAAACTTCAAGGGGATTCTTTCTAAATTGATTAAACGCAACCCCTCCCTCATTACAGAGCCTGGGCAATCCCTTAAGGCCAGTGACACACTGAAAGCAGAGCTCAAAATCCTCTTCTCCAGAAGCTTCCTGGGGAGGGACTTGATATCCTCCACTGTCACCTGCCACTGCCGAAGTATTTTCAGACACGGGGCAACATAAGCCGGGAGCTTGCCATGTCGGACTCTCAGACTTTTCACTGGCCCGCCATCTTCCCAGCATCGCAGAAAAGGCCTAAAACAAGATTGAAAAATGCCCACCCATCCCGGCGGGTTCTCTGCTAGCATGTTACCAAGATTGTACTTTAAAAAGAGCAGAGAAAAGAAAACTATTGGGTTGACCATTCCTAGGCCACCCTCCCGCCTAGACAGGTAAGTTACATTGCGTTTGATCAGGTTCAGCCTACTTCCCCATAACAGTTGGAAAAAACAGCTGTACACCCTTGCATAGAGAGATGATGGCAAGATACAGACGAAGCTGACATATAAAAAGATTGGGACCAGGTACGTTTTGATCAAGTCAACCCTCTCCCTCAAGGAAAGCTTCCATTTCTTCCAGCTTGCTACTTTGGCATTGGCACACACAAACCTGCTTTCCCAATTTCGATGACCATAGTCACCAGGACCAAATTTGATGCCCAACACTTTAATTTCCTGCTGGGGCTCTGGGAAGGCATCCGGAAGTTCGAAGCTTTCACCCTCCTCACCCATCCAGAAAACTTCACTCTTTTCATGGTTGACTTTAGAACCAGAAGCCTCCGTGTACTGCTCTATCATAGAGACCACCTCCTGCGCCTCCTCTGTCCCAGAGACAATAACAGACACATCATCGGCATAGGCCACGACCTTCAGAGGCGGCACACCAGCAATGCCCAAAGGCACCCCGCACAAAGATCCACTCTCTAGCCTTCTTATGAAGGGGTCGATTGCGAATACATATAACAGGGGGCTCAGAGGACATCCCTGGCGCACACCAGAGCCAACCTCAAAAGGCCGTCCAACCCAACCATTAACCAGTGGGAAGCTCTCAGCCCCTCTATATAATGTCTTCAGCCAATCTATAAACCTCCCCTGCAGGCCGTATCTACCAAGTAGCAAATACAGGTACTCGTGATTGACTCTATCAAAAGCCTTCGCCTGATCCAATGCCAGCAAGTACTTTCTCCATCCAGCAGCCCTGCATCGTTCCAAAGCCTCCCGGACAGCTAAAACCGCTGAAAAGGTACTTCTACCTTGGACCGAGCAGTGCTGATGACTGGACAACAAATCGCCTGCTACTGACGACAAGCGCCAAAAAAGAATCTTCGCCAGGATCTTTCTATCAACATTGAGAAGACTGATGGGGCGCCAGTTCTCAATCATTGAGGGGTCCTTACCTTTTGACAGAAGAATCACAGCGGATTGCCTCATGGAGGGAGGGAGCGAACCCTCTTCTAGACAGCTGTTATAAACCTCTGCTAAAAAGGGAGCCAGAATGGACTTAAAACACTTGTAGAATTCAGCTGTCAACCCATCTGGCCCAGGCGATTTTTTGGTAGCCAGCTTCTCTATAGCATGAACTACCTCATCCACTGAAATTGGTTCTGTCAAATCCATCAAAGGCAATGTACCATTTCCCAATCCTGGAGTAGAATCCAGAAAGCTTTCCATCCTGTCCCGACAAAGGTCCTTTCTTCCCAGAAGGTCTGCATAATATGACCTGAAGATCTCCAGGATCCCTGATCTGGACTTCACCAGGGAACCCGTACTATCCCTCAGGCCTATGACCGTCTTAACTGCTATGCCTTGCTTACAGTTCTGGTAAGGATCAGGCGAGTGATATTTTCCATAATCCCTCTCCAGAACCAAGGAGGCATGCCGGTCGTATTGACACTTCCTAAGAAGAAACTTCACCTCAGAGATCTCCCCTGGATCTCCTCTATACGAAACAAGACGATCAAGCTTCCTCCGCAAATGCTGGTAGGCAATGTACATACCAAGCTGCTTCTTCTTACTTATGGCCTTGAAAAGTCCAATTGCCCTTTGTTTCACAAGCTCCCACCACTCTGACTTACTGCTGCAAAAGTCCAGAATAGAAACCTGTGCCTGAAAAAAATCCTCAAAGGATTGTCTTACCTCTACATCTTCCAGGAGAGTCGAATTCAGTTTCCAGGTACCCCTTCCCCTGGGTGGAGTGTCCGAGGCATTCAGAGTCACAGACAGCATACAGTGGTCAGAGAACTCCACCGCCCTCAACTCAGGAGCCGAGAAAGCAGAGTTCTCCTTTAAAAAAAACCTATCTATCCTACTCTGACTATTCCCTCTCTGAAATGTGAATCCTGTGCTGCCAGGGCAGTGCTTAATATGCACATCTACCAGGCCTGCTTGTCTCACCATATCTCTAAGAAAAACGCTATCATAACCCAGCCTGTCTATGGAGCCTCTCCTGTCTTCAGGCCTAATTATGGTGTTAAAATCACCTCCAAAGACAACCTGCTGGGACGTAAAAAGGAAGGGCTTGATCTCTGTGAGGAGGCATTTCCTGCCCCATTTTGACTGCGGTCCATAGATATTGATCAGGCGCAGGTCCTGCCCCCTAACAGAGACGTCTAAGACCATGCATCTCCCCATTTCTACCTCAATTACCCGCCGGCACGTTACCATATCGGTTTTAAAAAGGACCGCAACTCCGCTGCAGGGCTCAGCCGCAAGAGACCAAAAGGAGGGACCGCATCTCCACTCCCGTTTTGCTAGATGGACATCGGCCAAAGTATTGAGCCAGGTCTCTTGCAAAAATAAAATCTCGGCATCAAACTCGCTGAGCAAAAATAAGGCAATATCACGAGCTCTTGCAGATTTAATGCTGGCGACATTAATGGTCGCCACCTTTATCGGAGTGGGAACTGCCATCAGGATGATTGGGGTAGTTGTTTCTTAACCTTCGCCACACTCTCATCACCCGAAACAGCTCTCTTAAGACTACGTGACTCCCCCTCATCCATGGATGATAAAGAGAAAGATAGATCAGACATCTCATCACCCAACAACACTGAAAAGGTATTACCAAGAGGAACCCCTCCTGGGTCCGACTCTGAGGAAGAAATGACCACTTTACTTGTCTTCCTCTTCTTCTTTTTCTTCCTCCTAAACTTCTCCCACCCCTCATCATCTGAATCCCCCTCAACAGAGGGTGAGACATGGGATATGGACACCTTTCCCTCAACCCCTCCCCCATCCAACACCCTCACAGGCCCCTGACCACGTTTACGCTGCCGAGGGACAGGGACTGGAGGCTGAGATGGAAGATCCGCCAAACCTGCCCCCCCAGCAGCTTCTGCCAGTCTGGAGGATCTACGTACAGTAGGATTAGGGACCACCACATGGGGGACAGACTCAGGGACCACATTACTGGGGGAAACAGAATCCGGAACAACAGATGTAACAGACACAGGAGGGACAGACTCAGGGACCACATCACTAGGGGAAACAGAATCTGGAACAGATGTAACAGAAACAGGAGGGACAATAACAGCCTCATCCTCTTTATCAAGCCTCTGCAACTCAGCCTCCAATCCTGGCAAGTTATGTAATGCCTCCGGGCACTGACTATAAGGATGACCGAGCTTCTGGCACAAATTACACCGAATTTCAGTACAATCCTTAGCCAAATGGCCCAAATCCTGGCATAGTGAGCATTTCTTACGGGTACAGGTAGATGCAAAATGGCCTTTGTCTCCACATTTATTACAGACTTTAGGCTGACCCTGGTAAAAAATGGTCAGCCTATCCCTCCCCAGAAAAGCTGAACAGGGAAGGTGTTGAACTACATTTCCAAGCACCCCCAATTTTAGTGACACTGTCCAGGCCCCTGTCCATATCCCATGCTCATCAAGGACCTTCCGCAGTGGAGCGAGGACCTCACCATATCGGCGTAGCCATACTATCAAATCAGCCTCTGGTATGGATTCGTTACGCACCAGGATCGTCACCGACTTTATCAGAGGCTGCCTGGAAATCACCTTTGGCACCAAACCACTCCACTGCGGAAGGCCCTTGCACCTCCTATATCGCTCCCAAAATAAATCCAGACCCTCAGGCTTTACAAAGGACAAATCAAATTCATAACTCCCCACTGGGCAAATCAAAGCAAATATATCCAATGCTTTAAACCCCATTTCCAGAACCAACTCAGCCACCCTCCCCCTTACTGGTGGGGTCCCCTCCCCCTCCCACTTCAATTGAACCACATTCCTCCTTCTGTACCCACCAACCATCCCACCACCAAGCCCCCCCAAATTGTGACCACTAATATTTACAAAATTCCCTCCACCCTCCTTGGTGCGACTCCCCAGAACAGACGCATAACTGCCCACATTTCTCCCAGCAGAAGAAACATTTGTGTGTTTTGAACCGTCTGACACATTTCTAGCAGATATCGATTGTACAGATTTGGTCTGCACAATCGATGAGTCTTTCCTCTGCTGAGCAGGGAGAGCAATGTCATTTTTATTTTTCCCAGCAGTATTAACCCCTTCACCACCACCCACCACATTCATTGTTTTATCATTACTGTCATTCTTAATACTTGCTGGTATATTCACAGTTCCTGTAGTCTTCCCAACAGTGTCCTTTCCCACTGCTGTGCTGGTGGAATCTTCAGCTGGCCTGTTCTCCTCCACCAGGACAGGACTTTCAGCAGGCTGGTCTGACACATCCATGGCTTCCACTACACATGGTGCAATGTGCTGATCCCCTCCCCCATCAGCATCAATCAGCTCTGCTGGAACACAGGGAGGCTCAGGTGAGGCAATCTCTTTGCTGGTGTCAGCCATACTGTGTGAAACACATGCAGCAAACTTGGTAGAGGAACTACTGGTCTCAGCAAATGCAGGAGTAGAAACATCCATGTTCAGGGTATTTGGTGCAGGTCCATCTTCATTCCCTGGTTTATTTTTCCTCTCATCCTCAGGGATTTCTGATGGATCATCAGATATGGCAACCTTGTCTGCTCTCAGGGGTGACTCCATCTGCTGGATGAAGGTCAGGGTGCCATGCTCACTCTCAACCCCCTGGCTGGTTGCCGCTGGCGATTCCAAGGCCTTACATGGGGGGAGAGGTGCAGAGGCAGATGGACCCGGGTCATCCATAACCTGAGGCCGCTGATCCATGCAACTTACTGACAACTGGCTGGCAAATCTCTTCTCATTGTCAAACTTTTCTTTAAAAGCTCCACTTCTGGCTTTTAACTTCTCCAACAATAAAGTTTGCTGCTTTACCTTTTCCTCATATTCCTGTAACTCAGGCTTCATGGCTGTGCGATTTCTACTCCAGGCCTGGAAGTATTTGGCTTTAAAGTTTTTATATTCAGCTTTCAAAACTTGAAGTTTCTCTTCAGCCCTTCCAATTTCCCTAAAACGATCAACAATCTTCTGACTGAAGATACTCGCATCCATACCAGGGCCTGGACCCACAGTCAGATCCTCCACCTCCTCCTCCTCACTAGGCCCCATGTCATCAGGGGGATCCCTCCCTGGGCCTCCCCCAGGATCAGGCATTGTTCCTGGGCCAAAACTAGCAGGCAAGGCCCAGGCTTGAAAAAAGGCTGGTTCTCAGAGAGCTCCTTGGGTGTGTCCTCCTCCTCCTTCCCACTGACCACCAATGTAAGGAACATTCTTCTCACTGATCACCAATGTAAGGAATATTCTTCCCACTGACCACCGATGTAAGGAACATTCTTCCCACTGATCACCAATGTAAGGAACATTCTTCCCACTGATCACCAATGTAAGGAACATTCTTCTCACTGATCACCAATGTAAGGAACATTCTTCCCACTGACCACCAATGTAAGGAACATTCTTCTCACTGATCACCAATGTAAGGAACATTCTTCTCACTGACCACCAATGTAAGGAACATTCTTCTCACTGATCACCAATGTAAGGAACATTCTTCCCACTGATCACCAATGTAAGGAGCATTCTTCTCACTGATCACCAATGTAAGGAACATTCTTCTCACTGACCACCAATGTAAGGAACATTCTTCCCACTGATCACCAATGTAAGGAACATTCTTCCCACTGATCACCAATGTAAGGAACATTCTTCTCACTGATCACCAATGTAAGGAACATTCTTCTCACTGATCACCAATGTAAGGAACATTCTTCCCACTGATCACCAATGTAAGGAACATTCTTCCCACTGATCACCAATGTAAGGAGCATTCTTCTCACTGATCACCAATGTAAGGAACATTCTTCTCACTGATCACCAATGTAAGGAACATTCTTCTCACTGATCACCAATGTAAGGAGCATTCTTCCCACTGATCACCAATGTAAGGAACATTCTTCCCACTGATCACCAATGTAAGGAACATTCTTCTCACTGATCACCAATGTAAGGAACATTCTTCTCACTGATCACCAATGTAAGGAACATTCTTCTCACTGATCACCAATGTAAGGAACATTCTTCCCACTGATCACCAATGTAAGGAACATTCTTCTCACTGATCACCAATGTAAGGAACATTCTTCCCACTGATCACCAATGTAAGGAACATTCTTCCCACTGATCACCAATGTAAGGAACATTCTTCTCACTGATCACCAATGTAAGGAACATTCTTCCCACTGATCACCAATGTAAGGAACATTCTTCTCACTGATCACCAATGTAAGGAACATTCTTCTCACTGATCACCAATGTAAGGAACATTCTTCTCACTGATCACCAATGTAAGGGACATTCTTCTCACTGATCACCAATGTAAGGAACATTCTTCTCACTGATCACCAATGTAAGGAGCATTCTTCTCACTGATCACCAATGTAAGGAACATTCTTCTCACTGATCACCAATGTAAGGAACATTCTTCCCACTGATCACCAATGTAAGGAACATTCTTCTCACTGATCACCAATGTAAGGAACATTCTTCCCACTGATCACCAATGTAAGGAACATTCTTCCCACTGATCACCAATGTAAGGGACATTCTTCTCACTGATCACCAATGTAAGGAACATTCTTCTCACTGATCACCAATGTAAGGAACATTCTTCTCACTGACCACCAATGTAAGGAACATTCTTCTCACTGATCACCAATGTAAGGAACATTCTTCCCACTGATCACCAATGTAAGGAACATTCTTCTCACTGATCACCAATGTAAGGAACATTCTTCTCACTGATCACCAATGTAAGGAACATTCTTCTCACTGATCACCAATGTAAGGAACATTCTTCCCACTGATCACCAATGTAAGGGACATTCTTCTCACTGATCACCAATGTAAGGAACATTCTTCTCACTGATCACCAATGTAAGGAACATTCTTCTCACTGATCACCAATGTAAGGAACATTCTCACTGATCACCAATGTAAGGAACATTCTTCTCACTGGCCGTCAGTGGAGGGGGCCTTGTTCCCATATTGGTAGTCAGTAGGAAATCTAGTTGAGATGGGCAGATCTATGGGACCTGATTGCCAGGAAACCAGAATAATGTATAGAATTGTACCTACAGACAAACATAAATTGCTTAAAATGCCAAAAATGATCTTTTTCTTTCTCGGCAGATGACGGAACAGCGGAAGCAGAAGCAGAGGATCGGTCTTCTGGGGCAGCCGGCTCACCTAAATCTCAACCCCCAGCAGCCAGCATAGATCCCCCCCCCCATCCTCCAATCACCGCCGTGTCCCTTAGAGCCATCCATACGGATTCCAGCTGCTCTGCTTCAGACTTCGGCCCACCACTTCCGCTGTCACCGACCCGATTTTTCTTTTCCATTCGCATCCAGCGTTGGAATTTTTGTGCCAAATGAACCCCGATCGTCGGGTGAGAACGAACTTTGCACTTGAGAGGAAATAAAAACTGAATTTCGAGAGTCCATTTTATATTTCAGATTGAAGAGATTATATTTATGAAACTTTTTTTTTTTCCTATTTGTAACGTTTGAGTGTACGGACCACTGTAATGTATTGTGTGGGATGACACCCCTCCGCCATCTTTGTTCTTCCATTCATACTGTGTGACCCCCCCCCCCAGGATGACCAGACCAGGCCTGAAATAAATTCCTTTTTTTTTGGTCAGCGATTGCTGAGAAAGTTGACCTGATGACCAAACCCAGCTTGGCCTCCATCCCCCACCCTCTGCCTCGTCCTCCATTAGAGTGAGTGGGACTGTGAAACGCGTCGGATGAGATCAAGGTTTTGAATTTTTGAACTTTATTTTCTTGCAGAATGATGAACGTTACACATTCTGACTTCTCCCCTCCCGGCTGTTATTTATACTTTTTCCCCGAACGCTCTGTTTTTGTACACACGTTCTTTGTTTCTTGATACACAGATGCTGCTCCCTGACTTTGTAAATGTGCAAGTTTGAGATTAAAACCATGAATATGCAGACGAGTCGCCTGATTAATACAGAGACGCAAAATTCTGTGTTGTGATTCGATGAACCCCGTGCCGACACGCGTGATTATACTGCAAATGGGCGGCAGCTGCAGGCTCGGCCACACGCTGGTACGTCGCTGAGCGCGTGTGAGCCCGTGACCGCTGTGTTCACTGGACATGGCGGATTGCGGGGAATGGTACCCGGCTGCGGTGAGCCGTCGGGGTATCATGTGATCGCTAGGATTGGTTTTGGTAATCCCATGATTACAGTGTAAACAAAACCACCATGAATGGCTTCCATTCATGACTGTCACTGTTGTGATTGGCCCACAGCTATCACATGGTACCTGGGCCAATCGCAGCACCCTGTACCGTGTGATTGCTGTAGCCAATCACGGATCACAATAGTAATCAAGATGAATTAAAGCCATTCATGAAAGCTAAAACTATTGCTTATAACAGTGATTCCCCCTCCCCCACTATGGTGACACTGAACTACTCTTCATGACAGGATATAAAAAGAAAATAATAGTAAAAAAAATGAACAGAATTGTTTTAATCTTTATTGTCATTTTGAAAATGTAGCAGTTATAATATCAACAATTCTATTTTATTACCATTAAGATTACTTTCACACTGGCAGTGTTGGCCGCTCGTTTTGGCGTTGCTTTTAGTGTTGTTTTAGCTGCACTTTTGCACCATTTTTCGGCTGCTAGCGGGATGATTTTTACCCCTAAATAAAAAAAGGTAAAATCTCCTGCCTTGCGGCGCTTTTCAGGTGCTTTGGAAGCGATGCCCATTCGTTGCAAGCGCACCGCCGCGGCGTGGAAAGACGCACCGCAATGAATGGGAGGCGGCTTTCAGGCGCTTTGCAGAGGATATTTCTAGCGCTAAAGTGCCTGAAAACCGCCCCGGTGTGAAAGTCTCTTTACTTAAAGCTACAAACCTAAGAATTTCATCCTGTCATTCATCAACTATCCCCATAACATGATGGCAAATATCACATTATAATTGTATCAAAGCCATCTTCTCTAACAAATTCCGGGATGGGGGAGGGGATCTAAATTACCGGGGGGGGGGATTATTTTTCAAAATGTTTTGTTTTTTTTTTTGTTCCATCACCAGTCAGTATCCCCGATCCCTGCTACACCAATCATGTGAATACGATTTTTTTATTTTACTTTTTTGGGGAAAATTTAAAAAAAAAAAAACAAAACAAAAAAAAAAATTTTTCCGTTCATATAAAAAAAAAAAAAACCCCAGAGGTGATCAAATACCACCAAAAGAAATGTCTATTTGTGGGAAATAGTGATATAATTATCATTTGGGGACCGTGTTGCACGACCGCGCAATTACCAGTTAAAGTAGCGCAGTGCTGAAAAACAAAACATGGCCTGGTCATGAAGGGGGGTGAATCTTCCTGGAAGTCAAATGGTTAATCATACGTTTTGGCTTCCCGGGTATTCATCAATTTAATGATATTTTTCAATAAAACCTTTCTGTTTTTATTGCACATTTTATTTTAGTGCTGGTGACATCATCACTGGGTCTCTGTGCTTCTTCATGCAGTGCAAGCAGATCATGGCTGGTGGGAGGGGCTGTACATAAAAAAAATCCCAGCCCCCCGGCCTCAGTACTCCTCTCCAGAGCCCTCAGACCTGATGCAAGCAGTGGGAGGAGTTATGCAAATATCAAATTGCCTTGATGGGTGGGTGTCAGTCTGGAGGAGTGGGCTGTATTTACATAGGTAACGCCTACATGTGATTCTGAACCGCCATGATTGAAAGAACTGAAATCCAGTGAATGAAAGGGGTGGGGCCAGGGACAGGCAGGGTGGGGAGGCAACAGCTAGACCAGTAATCTCCAAACTGCAGCCCTTCTGCCTTCATCCGGCCCTCAAGACACTATTCCTCCCACTGACACCAATGATGGGACACTATTCCCCCCACTGACACCAATGATGGGACACTATTCCCCCCACTGACACCAATGATGGGACACTATTCCCCCACTGACACCAATGATGGGACACTATTCCTCCCACTGACACCAATGATGGGGCACTATTCCTCCCACTGATACCAATGATGGGGCACTATTCCTCCCACTGATACCAATGATGGGGCACTATTCCTCCCAGTGATACCAATGATGGGACACTATTGATCTTTTATTAAAAAGAATCAAGCAACCAATATTATACAAAAGTAAAAAACAAAACCATAGTACAAAACTTCAATAGAAATCCAAGGAATACACATCCATGTTCAGAATATATACAATATATACATAATCCACTACCAAAATTATTTACATAAAGGAGCAGAGAGGGCCTAAGAGGCACAACCCATCACCTATGTACGCAGCCATTTATCAAAAATTAATCCAAAAAATAATCTAGAGTGATAAGAGACAGACAGTCACACCCGGGAAAGAGACTCCTGGCAGTCAGGGAGGCTTGAAACCCCTCCACGCCTTCAACCAAGCCCCCTGACTCCGCTTGTCTCTCTCAAGTACCCGAATCTTCTCCACCTCATGCAAAATGTCATACACCACCACCTGAACAGGAAGGATTTTACGCCGAATGCAGACCTGACACCGTGCATTCCAAGTGAAATAACGGACTACTAGGCTAACTAGAAAAAGTGTATCTAAACAAAAAACCCCACCAGTATTGAATGCTCCATACACCCGCTCAGCATAACCCAGCCTGGAGAGGAAAGGAACACCGAGGGCCCGCCCCACCTGTTTGTACACCTCTATGGTAAAAGGGCAATGAAGCAGAAAATGGTCCATAGTCTCCTCACCTGCACACTCCTCCCGAGGACAGCTACGATCCACCCCACTGCGGAATTTTAAATTGCCCCTAACATAGAGCCTCCCATGGAAGCACAACCAGGCCAGATCCCTGAATTTAGGAGGTACTCTGTCCAAATTAATAAGTCTTAACCCTGCCCTCAAAACTGGGCCTGGGCAATCCCTTAAGGCCAGTGGGTCATGAAAGACTTCGCTCAAGACTCGACTCATAAGGACTTTCCTCGGAACCGATCTGAGATCTTCAGCCGACAATCGCCACTGCCGTAGTAACTTCAGGCACGGAGTGACATAGGCTGGTAGCTGACCACGATGACCCCTGAGATTCTTCACTTGGCCACCTTCTTCCCAAAGTCGTAGAAAAGGCCTAAACCAAGATCTAAATATGCCTGCCCATCCAGGAGGTTCCACTGCAAGCATATTACCAATATTAAACTTGAGAAAAAGCAGTGAAAAGAAAAGAACTGGGTTGACCATACCTAAGCCACCCTCCCTCCTGGATAGATAGATGACATTCCTCTTGATGGGGTTCAGTCTGTTCCCCCACAACATCTGGAAGAACACACTACTGACCCTAGCATAGAGAGACACTGGCAAGATGCAGACAAAGCTGACATACAAGAAGATCGGAATCAGGTAAGTCTTAATCAGATCAACCCTTTCCCTCATAGATAACTTCCATCTCTTCCAGCTGACCACCTTAGTATTGGCAATTTCCAGTCTGCCTTCCCAGTTTTTGAGGCCATAATCGCCGGGTCCAAATTCAATGCCTAGAATCTTAATTCTTTCCTGGGGCACTGGAAAGGTGTCCGGGAGATCAAAACCCTCACCTTCCTTTCCCATCCAGAAAACTTCACTCTTTTCCTGATTGATCTTGGAGCCTGATGCTTCAGAATACCGTGATGTCAGATAGACCACCTCCTCTGCTTCATCCGCCCCAGTGACAATCACTGACACATCGTCCGCATAGGCAACAACCCTCAAAGGCGGCTCACCAGGGAGCCCCACTGGCACCCCACACAACATGCTGCTCTCTAGCCTCCTGATGAAGGGGTCGATTGCAAACACATAGAGCAGGGGACTCAGGGGACAACCCTGGCGCACCCCGGAGCCAACCTCAAAGGACTGCCCAACCCAACCATTAACAAGAGGAAAGCTTTCTGCCCCCTTATACAAGACTTTTAACCAATCGACAAAACCACCCGGCAGACCGTACTTACTAAGGAGCAACCACAGGTACTCATGGTTAACACGATCAAAAGCTTTTGCCTGATCCAATGTCAGCAAATACTTTCCCCAGCCTGCAGCCCTGCACCGCTCCAAGGCCTCCCGGACAGCTAAAACTGCTGTGAAGGTGCACCTACCCTGGACCGAACAGTGCTGATGGCGAGAAAGCAAAGACTCTGCTACTGACGATAGGCGCCAGAAAAATATCTTTGCCAGTATCTTTCTATCGACATTAAGAAGGCTGATGGGGCGCCAATTCTCAACCATCGAAGGATCTTTACCCTTTGAAAGAAGAATCACAGCTGAGTGCCTCATGGAAGGGGGAAGTACCCCCTCAGCAAGGCAACTGTTAAAAACCTCTACCAAATGTGGGGCCAGAATAGACTTAAAAGCTTTGTAAAACTCAGCCGTCAAGCCATCCGGTCCAGGTGACTTTTTGATGGCAAGCTGTTCAATTGCCCTTATCACCTCTTCAACTGTGATCTCCTCTGTCAAATTCATCAATGGGACATCTTCATCATTTAGACCTGGAGTAGAGTCCAAAAAGCTTTCCATCTTGTCACGGTCAAGCTCTTTCCTCCCAAGAAGGTCAGCATAAAAGGACCTCACGACCTCCAGAATCCCTGACCTGGACTTTGTCAAGGAACCTGCACTGTCCTTAAGGCCAACGACCGTTTTAACTGCTACACCTTGTTTGCAGTTCTGGTAAGGGTCAGGCGAGTGGTACTTCCCATAGTCCCTCTCCAGAACCAAAGAGGCATGCCGGTCCTATTGACACTTCCTGAGAAGGAGTTTCACTTCGGAGATTGCCCCAGGATCTCCTCCTCTCGAGACAAGAATATCCAGCTTCCTCCGTAAACGTTGGTAGGTCATGTATTTATTAAACTGCTTTCTATTGGCTAGGCCCCTGAAGAATCCAGCGATCCTCTTTTTGGTCAGCTCCCACCACTCAGCCTTGCTGCTACAAAAGTCCAGGATGGTCACCTGTGCCTGAAAGAATTCCTCAAAGGATTGTCTAACATGTTCTTCCTTGAGTAGAGTCGAATTCAATCTCCAGATGCCCTTACCCCTCTGAGGGGCGTCTGAAGCATTCAGGACCACAGATAGCATACAGTGATCAGAGAACTCTACTGCCTGCACCACTGGGGGTGAGAAAGCAGAGGTCTCCTTCAAAAAAAACCTATCTATTCTACTCTGACTATTACCTCGATGAAAGGTGAACCCGGTGTCATCCGGGAGGTGCTTAATGTGCACATCCACAAGACCAGCATCCCTAACCATACTATTTAAAAAAACGCTATCATATCCCAGCCTGTCCTTGAAGTCCTTCCTGTCCTTGGGCCTAGTTACTGTATTAAAGTCACCTCCAAAGACCACTTGCCGGGATGTAAAAAGAAATGGCTTGATCCTTGTAAAAAGGCATTTCCTGTCCCACTTTGTGTGCGGCCCATAGACATTAATTAGGCGCAGGTCCTGCCCTCCCACAAGGACGTCTAAGACCATACATCTCCCAATCTCCACCTCAATAACCCGCCGGACAGTTACCATGCCGGTTTTAAACAACACCGCCACACCGCCGTAAGGCTCGGCCGCAAGAGACCAGTAAGATGGACCATACCTCCACTCTCTCTTGGCCATATGAATATCTGCCAAGGAGGTGAGCCTAGTCTCTTGCAAAAATAAAATTTCAGCATCTAATTGGCTGAACAAAAAGAAGGCCATAGAACGAGCTCTTACTGACTTAATGCTGGCGACATTTATTGTCACCACTTTTAACGGAGGGGGAACCGCCATTTGGGTTATTGGGTGGATTGCTTCTTAGCTCCCCTCTGCTGCTCATCACCAGAAGCCTCTCTCTTTCTTGAGGCCGCCTCAAACTCCATTTCAGAATCAGAACTTCGCTCCGAAGAAGCTCCAGATGAAGAAATATCCCAATTAGAGGACCTATAACGGTTGGAGACAGGCACTGGAGCCTGTTCCGTCCTCACCACCTGCTTCCGCTTCCCAACCTTCCTTCTCTCCTCCAGGTACTGCAGGTCCGCTTCAGAGATGCCCTCATCTCTTACTTTTTCCTGTGAAGTCTTTACAGAAGACTTCTTTACAGAGGAAGAAGCGACCTTTTTAGTACCCACTACCACTCCTGGTGGGGGGGGGGTGCTCCCTTTGAATCAGACTTAGGAGGGGTAGACTCCTGGGGGGTAACTGACTCGGGGGGCACAGACTTGGAAGGTTCTGACACAAGAGGAGAGGATACAGTAGGCTGGGGGGACACAGAGACAGATACAGAAGGAATACTTACAGACACATGAGGGGTGGCCACAGGAACTGGAGAGGGATCCTGAGCAGGACCAGGGGAGTCGGTCACCGCAGAGGAGGATGGTACACCAGGGGCCTCACCCTCCATCCTGTCCAGCCCTGACATGTCATCTATTACCTCCTTCTCCATATTGTGCCAGGCTTCAGGACATCTGCTGTAGGGGTGGCCAAGGCGCAGGCACAGGTTGCACCTGATCATCTCAGTGCAGTCCTTAGCCATATGACCCTGACCCCGACACACTGAACATATCAAGGCTGAACAGGAGGAACTCAAATGCCCCTTTTCTCCACAGCGGTGACACAGCTTCGGCTGACCAGGGTAAAAAATAGTCATCCTATCCCTCCCTATAAAAGCTGAGGAGGGCAGGTGACGGACAACATTCCCATCCCTGGCCAACCTGACTGTAACCGACCAACCCCCAGTCCAGATGTTACGCTCATCAAGGATTTTGCTGGGCTTAGTCAAAACCTCACCATAATTCTTTAACCAGACCTCTAGGTCCCGAGCAGGAACACTCTCATTGGTGAGTATGATGGTGATCTTTTTCACCGTTGACCTTTGCGAAACCGCAACTGGGGCCAGACCTTCCCATTCAGGTCTTGACCTGCACCGAGCCTCATATCGCTCCCAGAACAGGTCAAGACCCTCTGGCCTGGTGAAACTAATGGTATAATCCCGTGTCCCAGCAACATGTATTAGAGCATACAGGTCATTTGCCCCAAAACCCATCTCCAAAATCAAATCCACCACTGCACGCCGTGCTGGAGGGATCGCACCACCTTCCCATTTGAGAATTACCACATTTCTTCTCGGACCCCCAGCAGAAGCCAGAGACCCAAGACCAGATCCCGGGGTGCCCAAAGTGGTAGCCTGTAGGGGAAAACCCGCTTGGGGGCGGAGCTACCAGGAGCAGAGCGTACCACCTGAGCAAACGTGGGTTTATCAGGGCCAAGGCCCCACACTGAAGTCACATTAGTCTGTACATTACTATTATTATTCACAGCTTGAACGGAGTTGGTAGGACTGTCCATCACACTGGTACTGGGACCATTGTTCATCACACTTATACTGAGATGATTTTTATCAGTCACACAAACATTCACATTCTCATCAGGAATAATCACAGTTTCTGCTGCAATACCAGCTGTCTCCTGAAGCTGTGCTGTAGAGTCTTCAGCAGCTGTGGGGCAAACAGCTTTAGACTCAGCTAAAGGGGGGTTAATTGGCTCTGCTGAATCTTGTAGTTCATCTGCAGGAATGTAATTTTTTAAATGAAAACTTTCCTGTACTGCAGCATCAGCAGGTACAGCATTGCTACAAATGGGACTAGCAGCCTGATTGTCACTGGGCACATTGTCTGTATCAGTCACAGTGTTGAATGGCACAAAAATTGTTTTATCCACAATATGGGACTTGACAGGCTTTACCTTGTCAGGCACATTGTCTGTAATGTCCTCATCATTAAATGCCAGCTGATCCCCCCGCATAGGAGACTCCATTACCTGGATGGCCCTGAGCATGCCTCCTGAGTCCTGGGAAGGCATGGGGCTGCTTACCTCTCCCTGAGGGGGCAGGGGGTCTGAACTGGGGGTCTCCTCCTCCACCTCCATCTTTGTCATCCTCGCAAACCTTTTATCATTACAAAACTTTTCTTTAAATGGCCCATCTCTGCCTTCCATCATGGCCACAATGGTCTCCTGGTGTTCAACCCGAACCTTGGCCAGTTGGATCTCCGGATCCATGGATCCACGTCTCTGGCTATGTAAGCCCTCACGCTGCCTTCTCAGGCGCTTCAGCTCCGCTCTCAGTTTGTAGAGTTTGTCTCTCTCCTTATTCAGGACCTTAATCCCGGCCACCACTCGCTCCCGGATGGCCCCGGAACCTTCATCCTCACCAGGGGTAGAGAGATCCCCAGCCATGATGTGCACAGGGGCAGGCATGTTACCTGATGGCCCAGGAGATGGCTGAGAGCTTCCAGCAGGAGAGGCCCTGCTGGCCTCCATGGCTTCCCCAGAAAGGGGCCAGGAGAGCTGGGAGAGATTTCACCACCACTCCCCTCTCACACGGATCACCTGGAGGAGCTCCAGAGACACCTTCCTCCTGACACACCTGTGCTCCAATGATGGGTGGGGCACTATTCCTCCCCCTGATACCAATGATGGGACACTATTCCTCCCACTGACACCAATGATGGGGCACTATTCCTCCCACTGACACCAATGATGGGACACTATTCCTCTCACTGACACCAATGATGGGACACTATTCCCCCCACTGACACCAATGATGGGACAATATTCCCCCCACTGACACCAATGATGGGGCACTATACCTCCCACTGACACCAATGATGGGACACTTCCTCCCACTGACACCAATGATGGGACACTATTCCTCCCACTGACACCAATGATGGGACACTATTCCTCCCACTGACACCAATGATGGGACACTATTCCTCTCTCTGATACCAATTATGGGACACTATTCCTCCCACTGACACCAATGATGGGGCACTATTCCTCCCACTGACACCAATGATGGGACACTATTCCTCCCACTGACACCAATGATGGGACACTATTCCTTCCACTGACACCAATGATGGGACACTATTCCTTCCACTGACACCAATGATGGGACACTATTCCTGCCACTGACACAAATGATGGGGCACTATTCCCCCCACTGACAGCAATGATGGGACACTATTCCCCCCACTGACACCAATGATGGGACACTATTCCTCCCACTGACACCAATGATGTGGCACTATTCCTCCCACTGACACCAATGATGGGACACTGTTCCTCCCACTGACACCAATGATGGGACACTATTCCTCCCACTGACACCAGTGATGGGGCATTATTCCTCCCACTGACACCAATGATGGGACACTCTTCCTGCCACTGACACCAATGATGGGGCATTATTCCCCCCACTGACACCAATGATGGGACACTATTCCTCCCACTGACACCAATGATGGGACACTATTCCTGCCACTGACACCAATGATGGGGCACTATTCCCCCACTGATACCAATGATGGGGCACTATTCCCCCTACTGACACCAATGATGGGGCACTATTCCCCCACTGATACCAATGATGGGGCACTATTCCCCCTACTGACACCAATGATGGGGCACTATTCCTCCCACTGATACCAATGATGGGGCACTATTCCCCCCACTGACACCAATGATGGGACACTATTCCTGCCACTGACACCAATGATGGGGCACTATTCCCCCCACTGACACCAATGATGGGACACTATTCCTGCCACTGACACCAATGATGGGACACTATTCCTGCCACTGACACCAATGATGGGGCACTATTCCCCCCCACTGACACAGCAGTGGGCGGTCATTATTACAGGAAGTCTCACATTGGATTACTGCTCAGATCTCAAAGTAATACACAAAGATCACCGAGATTCAGGAGGACACATGAATGGATTTTACTAGGAAATCTTCTGATTGGACAGCGACTCATACAGTCATCTCTCTGCTCTCTTCTCCTGTCAGCATGTTATCTGCAGCAAAACCTGATTGGCTGATTTTGCGGCTCCTCTTGAAATTTCCCACATTTTGTTACAACCAAAACCATAAATGTATTTTATTGGGATTTTATGTGATAGACCAACACAAAGTGTCACATAATTGTGAAGTGGAAGGAAAATGATAAATGATACAAATAAATATGTGAAAAGTGTGGGGGGGAGGGGCATTTGTATGGCGCCCCCCGGAGTCAATACTTTGTAGAACCCCCTTTCTCTACAAGTCTTTTTGGGGATGTCTCTACCAGCTTTGCACATCTAGAGAGGACATTTCTGCCCATTCTTCTTTGTAAAATATCTCAAGCTCTGTCAGATTGGATGGAGAGCGTCTGTGAACAGCAATTTTCAAGTCTTATCACAGATTCTCAATGTGATTTAGGTCTGGACTGTGACTGGGCCATTCTAACACATGAATATGCTTTGATCCAAACCATTCCATTGTAGCTCTGGCTGGATGTTTCGGGTCGTTGTCCTGCTGGAAGGTGAACCTCCCCCCCAGTCTCAAGTCTTTTGTAGACTCTAACAGGTTTTCTTCTAAGATTGTCCTGTATTTGTCTCCATCCATCTTCCCATCAACTCTGACCAGCTTCCCTGTCCCTGCTGAAGAAAACCATCCCCACCACATGATGCTTCCACCACCATGTTTCACGGTGGGGATGGTGTGTTCAGGGGGATGGGCAGTGTTAGTTTTCCCCACACATAGCGTTTTACTTTTAGGCCATAAAGTTGAATTTTGGTCTCATGTGACCAGATCACCTTCTTCCACATGTTTGCTGTGTCCTCCACATGGCTTCTCACAAACTACAAACAGGACTTCTTATGACTTTCTTTCTCCAATGTCTTTCTTCTTGTCACTCTTCCATAAAGGGCAGATTTGTGGAGAACACGACTAATAGTTGTCCTGTGGACAGATTCTCCCACCTGAGCTGTGGATCTCTGCAGCTCCTCCAGAGTTACCATGGACCTCTTGGCTCTTCTCTGATGAATGCTCTCCTTGCCCGGCACGGTCAGTTTAGGTGGACGGCCATGTCTTGGTAGGTTTGCAGTTGTGCCATACTCTTTCCATTTTCCGATGATGGATTGAACAGAGCTCCGTGAGATGATCAAAGCTTGGGAGATTTATTTTATAACCTAACCCTGCTTTATACTTCTCCACAACTTTATCCCTGACCTGTCTGGTGTGTTCCTTGGCCTTCATGATGCTGTTTGTTCACTAAGGTTCTCTAACAAACCTCTGAGGGCTTCACAGAACAGCTGTATTTATACTGAGATTAAATGACACACAGGTGGACTCTATTTACTAATTAGGTGACTTCTGAAGGCAATTGGTTCCTCTAGATTTTAGTTATGGGTATCAGAGTAAAGGGGGCTGAATACAAATGCCCCCCCCCACACACACACACACACTTTTCACATATTTATTTGTATCATTTATCATTTTTCCTTCCACTTTACAATTTTATGACACTTTGTGTTGGTCTATCACATAAAATCCCAATAAAATACATTTACGTTTTTGGTTGTAACAAAATGTGAAAAACGTCAAGGGGTATGAATACTTTTTCCAGGCGCTGTAATATAAAGACAAGTACAGCTACTCACAGCGGCTGCATTTACAATATTTTACATGAAAAGTCATTTGTCCTGGGGTCACCCCCATAGTACGGCTGAGCCATGGTTCGATCGCCCCGGGGTGGAGATTGGGATTGGCGGTTCGGACGCGCTCTGTTGGTTCCTCGTCATGTTTTTAATGTTGAGGTTTGGAAATCCCCTCTTCCTTCCTCCGCCGCCCCCTCCGTCTGCTCTCACTCTGAACCTCACGTTTTCTGGATGACATCAGCCAAGGTCCGAAGGTTATCTGAGTGTGTGGGCGGCACATCTGTGAGACGATCGTCTGATTGTCTCCACTGGAAAAAGAAACGATCTCCTCCAACCTGACAGAAGCCCAAAAACTCAAATCCTGAGAACAATACATGAGGATCAGACTTTGCCTTCCCTGCTTCTCTTTCATCAACAGAATGACATTCATATCAATAAAATGTTTCCATTTGTATTACATTCTTCATTTATACACTGTGATGTCATCACTGGACCTCTGTGCTTCTCTATGCATTGCAGGCAGATCATGGCTGGTGGGAGGGGCCCGGCAAGGGGCTGTACATAGAAAACATCATGGCAACCGGCCTCAGTCCTCCTACCGAGAGCCCCCAGCCTTGGATCACTGCGGTGCTGGGAACCACATGTGATACAGAGAGGAATCGCACTGCATTCCTGTTCATATAACATGCGATTCTTTGGAGTGCGATCTGAGCCCGTTCATTTTCTATGGCTCAAATCGCACCGCACCCGTGTGAAAGAGGTCCGTGCACCTTTTTTTTTTTTGCCGCACTGGTATTGTGAACACCCAATGCGATCCGATTCCACCAATCGCACTGCGTTTTGCTAACCGTTCTTGGGGTGTTGTTAACTTAACATCATCACCCGCAGCGGATGGCATGAGCGGAGTGCGATTGTGATGTGGTGGAAGAAACGCTACAAATCCCGCACCGCGTCAGTGAGAACCTAGGCTCAGTCCTGAGGCAAGCAGTGGGAGGAGTTATGCAAATATCGCAATGCATTGATGGGTGGGTGTCAGTCTGGAGGAGTGGGCGTTCCTCGGCAGGCTGTATTTGCATAGGTAACGCCCACATGTGTAGATGAACCCCCATAATTGAAGGAACTGAAATCCAATTAATGAAAGGGGCAGGCCAGCAAGCAGTGGGAGGAGTTATGCAAATATCGCAATGCATTGATGGGTGGGTGTCAGTCTGAAGGAGTGGGCGTTCCTAGGCAGGCTGCATTTGCGTAGGTAACGCCCACATGTGTAGATGAACCCCCATGATGGACAGAACAAATGAAAGGGGCGGGGCCAGGGACAGTCAGGCTGGGGGGGGAATTAATGGCACCCCCACACATCTGATAATCTGCTATCACATGCATTTATGGTGCAATCTTGCTAGAGGGTCAGGAACATTTTCTGAGTCTCATGTGTAGGACGGCCCAGCTTCATGCTTTGTGTGCGTTGGGACCACAACGCAAAATCACGCACTTTCCCAACACGCACAGAAACGCGTTGCTCTTTAACAGGAAATGAATGGGCTGTCCTATCTGCATCCAGGATAAGAGGGGGGCAGGAGGGACGGCTGCCCCGGGCGCAGGGTTGGGGGGCGCTCTGTGCCGGATGCTTCTGTTACATGGCTGCCCCCAAGGGAGAGGGGGGGCAGTTTGGCATCTTTGCCCTGGGTGTTGGGTGACCTTGTCCCGGCACTGCATGCAGGAAAAACGCACAGAAACGCGCACTGACTGGCGCACCCGTAGGCTGCCCTACAAACAATCTGTGGGGAACGTCCTCGTGTGATCAGAGCCCTTCGGGGCCCATTCACACCCGGAGCCGCACATTCTTGCATGCGCGTTGACGTGCGTTTAATTCGCTTTTTTTTTTTAGCACGCTTTTTACATGCGTTTGCGTTGCACCTTTCCTAAGTGTTTCACTTCCTGGGAGTTCTCTTCTTCCTCCTTCTTTGGGCTTCCATGTTTGTGCCGCTCTGCGTTTATAGCCGTTTGCGGTGCAAGAAAAGCGCAGCTTTCTGTAGTATTTTTCCCCCCGCTCTGCTCTGTAATCATGTGAAGGACGCCCCCCGTAGGATAACGGGCGGGAATGCGTCCCCCTTTATCTGGTGTGAATGGGCCCCCTCCACGCACACAGAGCTGACCAATGAGAGGTCTGCGTTGTCTGGTCCCGGGAAGAATTCTTGCGAGTCGGTCCTGATGTGGCGGGCGGGGGAGGGGGTTTCCTGCAGTCAGGTCACAGCCCAGCAGGTCTAATCCTCTCCCCATCAATGGAGCAGTTGTGCGTTAAGCCGGATTGGCGAAGTGCGGAGAGCCGGTTATATAATGTCAGCTCTCAGGAGGAGGCACATGCACAGCCTTGCGTGAGCTGCTGACGTTTCAGCGATTAACTGTTTTCTCGGCTATTTACACAAACGCCGCAGCCACGCCGAGGTCAGCCGGAAGAGGCCGCCATATTGGAGGGAAAATGTGGGGGGGGGGGGTGCAGAACGAAAATATATCATTTTTTATTGAATTTTACAGATTTTGTATTTATTGTTTTTTTTTTATATTCTATATAATTCTTTATTATAGAAAATCTACTAACAATACGAATCCCGGATCCTGATACTCTGCTAATCCCACCCACAGGCCACCTACATTCTAAGTGAGCCCAAATCCCGCCCACTTTACAGGTTGGTCCCGCCCAGACTCTCCCATCTCTAAATACTGTATGTGGGGACCAGGGCTGCTAATAAGGCAGAACAACCAGTCCTGAGTACTGGGCCCAGACCCCATCAGCTAAACAGGGGGGCCCAGGTCCCATCAACTAAACAGGGGGGCCCAGACCTCATCAGCTAAACAGGGGGGCCCAGACCCCATCAGCTAAACAGGGGGGCCCAGACCCCATCAGCTAAACAGGGGGGCCCAGACCCCATCAGCTAAACAGGGGGGCCCAGACCCCATCAGATAAACAGGAGGGCCCAGACCCCATCAGCTAAACAGGGGGGCCCAGACCTCATTTGCTAAACAGGGGGGCCCAGACCCCATCAACTAAACAGGGGGGCCCAGACCTCATCAACTAAACAAGGTGGCCCAGACCCCATCAACTAAACAGGGGGGCCCAGACCTCATCAACTAAACAGGGGGGCCCAGACCCCATCAGCTAAACAGGATGGCCCAGACCCTATCAGATAAACAGGGGGGCCCAGACCCCATCAGATAAACAGGGGGGCCCAGACCCCATCAGATAAACAGGGGGGCCCAGACCCCATCAGATAAACAGGGGGGCCCAGAGCTCATCAGATAAACAGGGGGGCCCAGACCCCATCAGCTAAACAGGGGGGCCCAGACCCCATCAGCTAAACAGGGGGGCCCAGACCTCATCTGCTAAACAGGGGGGCCCAGACCTCATCAGCTAAAAAGGGGGGCCCAGACCACATCAGCTAAACAGGGGGGCCCAGACCTCATCAACTAAACAGGGGGGCCCAGACCCCATCATCTAAACAGGGGGGCCCAGACCCCATCAGCTAAACAGGGGGGCCCAGACCTCATCAACTAAACAGGGGGGCCCAGACCCCATTAGCTAAACAGGGGGGCCCAGACCCCATCAGCTAAACAGGGGGTCCCAGACCTCATCAACTAAACAGGGGGGCCCAGACCCCATCAGCTAAGTCAAGTGATACACAGAGAGGAAATCCTCCTACATAAGTTGTACCTGTTTATCTGCAACCATCTCTTCTGTACAGATGTTCAAAGTGCGGAATTATAAAGCTTGTCTGAGAGTTCAAAAAAACTGGGATGGAGAGCTGTCTACACTCTGCAGAGCTCAGTGAGAGCTGATTGGAGGGAATGGACACACCCCCTTCACACAGGAACAGAGCTGAGGCTATCAATCACAGGCTGTGTGATGGAGCTCCCTCCCCTGTCACCTTTATCTTCTTGGTGTCAGGAGAACTTGTCAGAAGTGACTGATGCTGATAGCAGAGGAAGGAAGCAGCAGACAGAAATGACACTTAGTGCTCTGGATTGAGACAAGTACACACTATAGAGTAGGGGTCTCCAAACTGTGACCCTTTGTTTGCTTTTATCCAGCCCTTGGGGCAATATTTTATCCACTGACACCAACAATGGGGCACAATTCTTCACAATGACACCAACAATGGGGCACAAATCCTCCCAATGACACCAACAATGGGGCACAAATCCTCCCAATGATACCAACAATGGGGCACAATTCCTCCCAATGACACCAACAATGGGGGAAAATTCCTCCCAATGACACCAACAATGGGGCACAAATCCTCCCTCACCTCATAATGGGGTGCAATTACTATCACTAAAACAAGGGGACATTTTTTTCCCCACTGACATTGGGACCTTTTCTGCTCCCACTGGGCACAGTCCGCCCCCCCTAAAGTAAATTTGTTTAGAAAGTAGAAAGTTTGGAGACCCCCGCTATAGAGGGACTTGCTATGTTCAGATTTCATGTCTGAGGTTTACAACCACTTTAAAGGGGTTGTAAAAGAAGAAGGTTTATTCTGTGCATTGAGATAAAAAGCCTTCTGTGTGCCCCCCCCCACCTAATACTTACCTGAGCCCCCTCTAGATCCAGCGACGTTGAAGGAGTGTTTTGGCTGCCTGAGACTCCCCTCCTCATTGGCTGAGACAGCAGTGTGGCGCCTTTGGCTCCCGCTGCTGTCAATCAAAGTCAGTCAGCCAATGAGGGGAGAAAGGGGGTGGGGCTCCGTGTCTGAATGGAGCTGTGGGTCGGCTTGGGTGCCCCCATAGCAAGCTGCTTGTTGTGGGGGCACTCAACAAGAGGGAGGGGCCAGGAGTGCCGGGACCCGAGAAGAGGAGGATCGGGGGTCTGCTCTGTGCAAATCCATTACTGAGCCGGTACAACATGTTTGTTTAACTAAAAAAACGAGACTTTAGTATCACTTTTAGGTTTATTAATTTTGGTATTTGATATAAATTGATACATTGTGGTCTTTTGTATTGTTGAATGTGTTGTGTTGATTGCAGAGGTTCTGGGTGTGCAGCAAACGTACACGATGTATTACATAAATGCGGATTTTATTTTTTTGTTTATTTATTTTTTTTATTGGTCCGTCTTTGGATTTGTATTTTAATGATTGGTTTATGAATTGGTTGTATTTATAGTTTTTATTGCCCGTGTCCCGGGTGTACAGTACATGTACAGTACGTCTCTTATTTCTCATCTTACATAATCTATCACAAGGCGCTAATTAAGTGTTGGAAATGAATCTGCCATGATTAACTTTCCTTGTTTGTTTCTTCTTTTCAAACTTTTTATTGGCCCATCTCTGGCCTAGATTACCCTCCCTGTCTGCTGCATTTCTTCCTCCCATGCTCCTGTAATGTGACGGTTCCCCTCCCTGCAGGCTCATGGTGTCCCCGTGACTATGTGTCTCCTGCCTCCTCCTGTCCTCTCCACACCCCAGTGCTGAGCTGGGAACAGGCAGCATTGAAGGGCACGTGAGCTTCATATGACAGGGACAGCATCTGGCTCACTTGGCATTGGGCGTGCTGCTGTCACAGGGAGGGACACACCACTCCCCCCCACCCCTTCCACCAGTGCAAAACATCCCCTCCCACCCATTTAACCAGAAGCTGGAGCTGCTAAAACCATCAGAACTAGCTAAAGGCAGAGAGGAGCTCACATCCAGCAACTCCTGAGCCTGTGCACCTGGACCGTCACCTGTGCACCCCTTTCCAAAGCACCCCTCAGTCTATGGACATTGCACCCTACCGGATACCCACATAGGACCCTACTGGATACCCACATAGGACCCTACCGTCTACCTGCAAGGAACTAAAGTCTCATCGTCTTGGCATGGACAGAGTCTCCAGCAGCCAGCCTCCACCACCCTGTCTGGACAGATCCTTGTCTGGGTAAGTTCCCTGCTTGTGTCTCTAATGCTAAAGAACATCATCCTGAGAATGAAAGCATATCTCCGGATAGGTCTTCCCTGCAGCGGAACCACAGGGGTGCCCATCCAAATAGGTCTCTCCCGAAGCAGAACCCCATCCAGATAGGTCCCCCCTGCAGCAGAACCCCAGGGGTGCCCATCCAGATAGGTCTCCCCTCCAGCAGAGCCCCAAGGGTGCCCATCCAGTTAGGTCTCCTCCGCAGCAGATCCCCAGGGGTGCCCATCCAGGTAGGTCTCCTATGAAGCAGATCCCCATCCAGATAGGTCTCCCCTTCAGCAGAACCCCAAGGGTGCCCATCCAGATAGGTCTCCTCCGCAGCAGATCCTCAGGGGTGCCCATCCAGATAGGTCTCCCCTTCAGCAGAACCCCAAGGGTGCCCATCCAGATAGGTCTCCTCCGCAGCAGATCCTCAGGGGTGCCCATCCAGATAGGTCTCCCCTTCAGCAGAACCCCAAGGGTGCCCATCCAGATAGGTCTCCTCCGCAGCAGATCCTCAGGGGTGCCCATCCAGATAGGTCTCCTCCGCAGCAGATCCCCAGGGGTGCCCATCCAGATAGGTCTCCCCTTCAGCAGAACCCCAAGGGTGCCCATCCAGATAGGTCTCCTCCGCAGCAGATCCTCAGGGGTGCCCATCCAGATAGGTCTCCTATGAAGCAGATCCCCATCCAGATAGGTCTCCCCTTCAGCAGAACCCCAAGGGTGCCCATCCAGATAGGTCTCCTCTGCAGCAGATCCCCAGGGGTGCCCATCCAGATAGGTCTCCTATGAAGCAGATCCCCATCCAGGTAGGTCTCCCCTTCAGCAGAACCCCAAGGGTGCCCATCCAGATAAGTCTCCTATGAAGTAGATGCCTAGGAGTGCCCATCCAGATAGGTCTCCCCTCCAGCAGAACCCCAAGGGTGCCAGTCCAGATAGGTCTCCTACCAACTAGATGCCTAGGGGCACCCATCTAGATAGGTCTCCACAGGAGAACCCCAGGGGTGCCCATCCGGATAGGTCTCCTACGAAGCAGAACCCCAGAATGCCCATCCAGATAGGTCTCCTACGAAGTAGAACCCCAGGGGTGCCCATCAATACAAATACCTTGAAATCAGCAGGCACTGCCAAAGGTGAGCAGACACCCAAAGAATAGTCGCCATCTGCCCGCAATTCCCAGGGGCAGCACGCGGTCAGGGAGATTTTATCCTATATTTTTTTAAAAGTGGCGAGCTTTGGCGCCATCAATATCCCCCCTCATTTCTGATTAAAGGTCCTTTGAGTTATTAATATTTATTTAAGAGCAGAACGAAAAATGCAAACAGTTTATTTGGGGTATTATTATTAAAAAAATATATAAATTTTTATTATTGGGGTTTTGATATCAAAGATATAAATGTAAATATATTTTATTATTGCGGTTTTTAATAGTAAAGGTAAAAATGTAATATTGTTATTATTGGGATATTATTATTAAACATTTAATGTAAATATTTTACAGTTCAGTTTGCCTATTAATATTAAAGAATTAAAATGTAAATGTTTTTTTATTTGATATTATATTATTAATTTGATAATAATGTGAATGTTCAATATAAGTGTAAATCGATGGCGCTATATAAATACCTGTAATAAATAATAATAATATGAAAACATTTAAGCATGGAATTGTAAATATTTCTATTGTTCAGGAAGTTCCTCCATATTATTATATAGAGGAGCCGCATTGAACAATGTAAATATTTCATGAAAGTTACTTTGTGTTATTAATATTCTTTTAAAAAGAAACATTTAATATGCAAATTCCTTTATAATACAACCTTATGACACGTCAGAATCTGGTGCCTGATGATTGACAGGTGTGTGGGATGTTTGACACGCCGGCTCAGCAGACGGCGTCCCTGGAAATGATTTTGCGTTTGCAGCTGCGCAAGGTTTTGCATACAAAATGTTCAGAATAATCGCCGCCATGTCAGGCGCTAGAAATGCCGGTGAATGTTGTGGGGAATGTTGTGGTGAATGTTGTGACACCCTCTGACCCGGTGTTGTCTCTCCTTTCAGGATGGAATTCTCCCACTTGTACCCGGTGTTCAAATCCCGCAAAGGAATGAAGAGGTGCGACGACGGCGGCGGCAAGGTACGCCACGCTTTGTGTTCCTGAACTGTGCCAGGAATCCATGTAGGGAAGTCAGCCTGGCATCTTAATTTAGAAAGTTCAGTGTAGACTGCTCTGCAAAACCTAATTCTGTCTTTGCTTGACTTCTCACAAGCACCCCTCATCTTATCACAAGCACCCCTCATCTTATCACAAGCACCCCTCGTCTTATCACAAGCACCACTCATCTTATCACACGCACGCCTCATCTTATCACAAGCACCCCTCGTCTTATCACAAGTACCCCTCATCTTATCACAAGCACCCCTCATCTTATCACACGCACGCCTCATCTTATCACACGCACGCCTCATCTTATCACAAGCACCCCTCGTCTTATCACAAGCACCCCTCATCTAATCACAAGCACCCCTCATCTAATCACAAGTACCCCTCGTCTTATCACATGCACCCCATATCTAATCACAAGCACCCCTCATCTAATCACAAGCACCCCTCATCTAATCACAAGCACCCCTCATCTAATCACAAGTACCCCTCGTCTTATCACATGCACCCCTCATCTAATCACAAGCACCCCTCATCATATCACATGCACCCCTCGTCTTATCACACACACCCCTCATCTTAGCACAAGCACCCCTCATCTTATCACACGCACCCCTCATCTTATCACAAGTACCCCTCATCTTATCAGACACCCCTCATCTTAGCACAAGCACCCTTCATCTTATCACACGCACCCCTCGTCTTATCACACACACCCCTCATCTTATCACAAGTACCCCTCATCTTATCACACACACCCCTCATCTTAGCACAAGCACCCCTCATCTTATCACACGCACCCCTCCGTCTTATCACACGCACCCCTCATCTTAGCACAAGCACCCCTCATCTTATCACACGCACCCCTCGTCTTATCCCACACACCCCTCATCTTATCACAAGTACCCCTCATCCAATCATATTTCATTCATCCATTTCCTCTATACATTCCCGCTGTGGACTGAGGGGTGTATCAGTTTGTAGCGTTGTCTATTTTATTGATCAGAGTAATTGTGATATTTGATTTCAGTTTCTTTATCTTTTTATTCCTTTTTCTTGTTGCTGTCGGTTTATTCAGTTTTCTGATTGGTTGATATTTTGTGGGGCTCTGGGTGTAGAGTACATTCTGTACCTGTTTGGTGTATCGTCTCCGCACGTTCCTCTGCACGCCCCCCTCCGCTCTGTACAGACCGCCGCTCACGTGTACTCTCACATGTAGGCTGCGTGCACAGCCGCCGACTGGCCCCCAGGGGGCAGCGTGTTCCGGTGACTAGAAAACTCAACACTCTTCTCTTTTTTCCGCAGGACACCTACAAGCTGCCGCACCGACTGATCGAGAAGAAGCGCAGAGATCGAATCAACGAATGCATATCGCAGCTGAAGGACTTGCTGCCGGAGCACCTCAAACTCACGGTGAGTGAAAAGGGGCGCCGGCCAAATGCCACCCGGATAAACGATTAAACCATGCGGATCGTTCGGAAATGAAGATGTTTTCACAATAGTCGCATCACATGGCTCTGCGCCGGCTTCATGTGACGCTCTGCATGCATGTGACAGCCATGAGACGCTCTGCATGCATGTGACAACCACGGGGGGGATGTGGAAACAAACCGAAGGCCCCATGTGACCGAAAGTTTGCTCAGCAATAGTTACATCATTCAGTCTGTGAGGGCGGCGCACCAGCAGGGTGGTCCCACTGACAATATTTCAGAGTAGAAGTGACCAATGCCTCCAATCAGCGAGGATATATGAGGCTCTGCTATTGCGGGATTGTTGCACCATTTTCTATATCAGGGACCCCGATGGGGAAATCTCCCCAACAAAATTCCTGGTTCCAGCCAATCAGCACGTTCCTCACCAACCCAAAAGACAGAACCGCGTC
This sequence comes from Lithobates septentrionalis, assembly GCA_037952835.1. Classification (NCBI taxonomy): domain Eukaryota; kingdom Metazoa; phylum Chordata; class Amphibia; order Anura; family Ranidae; genus Lithobates; species Lithobates septentrionalis. Next base: position 101,722 of record JBBDGP010003932.1, on the reverse strand, counting down.
TCAGCGTTCTGAATATGCGAAACAGCCGGCAGTGACATATGGGATTATTATTAAATCTGCAGATTTCATTCAAATAATCCCCGGTGATCCCGCCATGGAGGTCCTCATTCAGGCACTTCCTGTTATAGGGTGACAACTCCGAAGTGTTCTCCTGCGTTGTCACCCTTTTATTGGAGGGGGCTACAAGCGACTACTGCCAGGGCAGTGATGTGCAGAGAGAGCACCTGTAGAGTGGAAGTGGGTGGAAGAGGACGCAGGATATCAGCAGCATTGAAAACAGTATTTTGTTTTGTCAATTGCTTATAATACCCAGAGTACAGAGCAAACAAAATATCATCCAGTTATAGGGATTCGATCGACTTAAAATCCCCCCTTCTAAGTTCATTCCTCTCCCTCTGAGCGCTCTCCTCATCCTGCTCACAGTGCAGGTTGTTAAGCCAAACTCCCCCTCCGTTTAGTCTTGCACAGGTGTACTGGCTCCTCCCCTTCAGTCTTGCACAGGTGTACTGGCTCCTCCCCTTCAGTTTTGCACAGGTGTACCTGCTCCTCCCCTTCAGTCTTGCACAGGTGTACTGGCTCCTCCCCTTCAGTCTTGCACAGGTGTACCGGCTCCTCCCCTTCAGTCTTGCACAGGTGTTCCTGCTCCTCCCCTTCAGTCTTGCACAGGTGTACCGGCTCCTCCCCTTCAGTCTTGCACAGGTGTACCGGCTCCTCCCCTTCAGTCTTGCACAGGTGTACCGGCTCCTCCCCTTCAGTCTTGCACAGGGGTACCGGCTCCTCCCCTTCAGTCTTGCACAGGTGTACTGGCTCCTCCCCTTCAGTCTTGCACAGGTGTACTGGCTCCTCCCCTTCAGTCTTGCACAGGTGTATCGGCTCCTCCCCCTCAGTCTTGCACAGGGGTACCGGCTCCTCCCCTTCTGTCTTGCACAGGTGTACCGGCTCCTCCCCTTCTGTCTTGCACAGGTGTACCGGCTCCTCCCCTTCAGTCTTGCACAGGTGTACCGGCTCCTCCCCTTCAGTCTTGCACAGGTGTACTGCCTCCTCTCAGGGACTAAAATTACTTCCTCTGATATCACTGCACACTGTGAGCTTCTCACAATGTGCATTAGAAGCTGCAGCAAGTCAGATAGAGCCCCGCCTCATTTCTTGGCTGGGGGACCTCCAGCATCATCTAGCTTCCCAGCCTGACTGTCCCTGCCCCCCCTTTTTTTTTTAACAAATAACCCCCCCCCTTTTAATTAGATTGCAGTTTGTGGAGGTTCAGCATCACATGTGGGCGTTACCTATGCAAATACAGCCTGCCTAGGAACACCTACTTCTCCAGACTGACACCCACCCATCAAGACATTTTGATATTTGCATAACTGGGGACTCTGGAGAGGAGTACTGAGGCCGGGGGCTGGGATGTTGTCTATGTACAGCCCCCTGCCGGCCCCTCCCACCAGCCATGATCTGCCTGCAATGTATAGAGAAGCACAGAGACCCGGTGATGACATCACAGGGTATAAAATAAGATATGTAATGAAATTGGAAAGGTTGTATAAAAAAAAAAAATAATGGCATGCTGATGAGGGAGGAACCGGGGAAGGCGACATAAAAGCAGAATAAACTTCAACTTCTGAGTGGAGTTGGCCATCAATGACCTCCTAGTCCTGGTATTAGCTGTGTTGTGCAATATATGATATACAACATACAATATACAATATATAATATATGATATACAATATACAATATATAATATACAACATACAATATATAAATATACAATATATAATATACAATGTTTCCGTATCACCTGGAATTGTTACATAAGAGAAAAGTCGTGGCTCTGAGTCATTCACTCTCCTTTTCCTGTCTGGCTGTAGATCTCTGTAGATGGATCTCTGTAGATCTCTGTAGATGGATCTCTGTAGATCTCTGTAGATGGATCTCTGTAGATCTCTGTAGATGGCTCTCTGTAGATCTCTGTAGATGGATCTCTGTAGATGGATCTCTGTAGATCTCTGTAGATGGATCTCTGTAGACCTCTGTAGATGGATCTCTGTAGATGTCTGTAGATGGATCTCTGTAGACCTCTGTAGATGGATCTCTGTAGATCTCTGTAGATCTCTGTAGATGGATCTCTGTAGATCTCTGTAGATGGATCTCTGTAGACCTCTGTAGATGGATCTCTGTAGATCTCTGTAGATGGATCTCTGTAGATCTCTGTAGATGGATCTCTGTAGACCTCTGTAGATGGATCTCTGTAGATCTCTGTAGATCTCTGTAGATGGATCTCTGTAGACCTCTGTAGATGGATCTCTGTAGACCTCTGTAGATGGATCTCTGTAGATGTCTGTAGATGGATCTCTGTAGACCTCTGTAGATGGATCTCTGTAGATGGATCTCTGTAGATCTCTGTAGACCTCTGTAGATGGATCTCTGTAGATCTCTGTAGATGGATCTCTGTAGACCTCTGTAGATGGATCTCTGTAGATGGATCTCTGTGGATCTCTGTAGATGGATCTCTGTAGACCTCTGTAGATGGATCTCTGTAGATCTCTGTAGATGGATCTCTGTAGATCTCTGTAGATGGATCTCTGTAGATCTCTGTAGGTAGATCTCTGTAGATGGATCTCTGTAGATCTCTGTAGGTAGATCTCTGTAGATGGATCTCTATGGATCTCTGTAGATGGATCTCTGTAGATCTCTGTAGATGGATCTCTGTAGATCTCTGTAGATGGATCTCTGTAGATCTCTGTAGATGGATCTCTGTAGATCTCTGTAGATGGATCTCTGTAGATGGATCTCTGTAGATGGATCTCTGTAGATCTCTGTAGATGGATCTCTGTAGATGGATCTCTGTAGATGGATCTCTGTAGATCACTGTAGATGGATCTCTGTAGGTAGATCTCTGTAGATGGATCTCTATGGATCTCTGTAGATGGATCTCTGTAGATGGATCTCTGTAGGTAGATCTCTGTAGATGGATCTCTATGGATCTCTGTAGATGGATCTCTGTAGATCTCTGTAGATGGATCTCTGTAGATCTCTGTAGATGGATCTCTGTAGATGGATCTCTGTAGATGGATCTCTGTAGATGGATCTCTGTAGATGGATCTCTGTAGATGGATCTCTGTAGATCTCTGTAGATGGATCTCTGTAGATCTCTGTAGATGGATCTCTGTAGATCTCTGTAGATGGATCTCTGTAGATGGATCTCTGTAGATGGATCTCTATAACTCTTCCTCTCCTTCTTGCAGACCCTGGGACATCTGGAGAAAGCCGTGGTCCTGGAGCTGACACTCAAACACGTCCAGTCCTTGTCCAACTTAATAGAGCAGCAGCAGCAACAGATCCTGAACCTCCAGAATGGTGAGTTGCCGTTGATTTTTTCATTATCTGGGTGACGGGAAATTGGCAGAAAAGAGAAGTGAGATTTGTATCACACATTGAAACAATATAGAAATCGCTCTGCACTCATGCTGCCATTGCTGAGTAATCTGCAGGAGAAAATGCATTTATTTTCAGGGGTCCTCTGCACAGTGGGAAGCTCTGGACACCGCTCTGTGCCGGGATCCTGGAGGTCTTTTTCTGAGAAGTTAAAGTGTAACTCCGGTCTCCTGCAGAGCAGTGCAAAGCAGCTCAGTAGGACAGGCGCTTGCACTGCGCTCTGCAAAGCAGCTGGACCGGCGCTTGTCCACTTCAATGGATCCTACCATAGGAGTGAACCTTACATTGGAACAGTACCCTAACTTAGTAGATACCCCAAATTTCTGATTACCACAAAGTCAGTATGCAGAGGACTCACTCCGGCCACATCACTACATTCAAAGGTGTAACCATATCCAGAACAGGCCATGGCACTGCTATGGGTCCCAGAAGCACAGGGGCCCCCCAGCTATCTACACAGCAATGTAAAGAGGGAGCAATCATTTCTGACCCCTGTGGATGAAAGGAATGTAGATAATACAATTCTTATGCCATCCATGAGTATTCTGTATCAATAACTGCCTGTGAGATGAAGATTAGAGACAGGGGCCCCTTAACAGTTTTGCTAACTTTGAACAGAATAAATACAATCACAAAGAGATCAGAGGAATCGATCAGCGCAGTGTAACAATATTTTACAACATTTATATATAAATCATAAAGATTCAGTTCTCAGAACACTGATAGTCTGTAAAACCCATTTTTATAGTTGTGGATAAGGAATGGTTAGAACACCTGTCGGGTTTTTGTCTGTATCCCCTTTGCAGACATTTGCCCTCACTTCCTGTCCCAGAGACACAGCAGGAAGTGGGGAAGTGGTTTTCCATAACTGTCTTTCCCGATTGTCATTGGAACTAATTGGGTGCAAAAAAAACCTGACAGAGAGTCTAGGACTTCTATATCCAACACAAAAAAAATACAAGTTTTTGCTTTCCATAGACTGTCAGAGACGATGTTCTATAATACGGGAGGTCTCTTGGCTACATTGACTTTGTCTTTAGGTTGTAGAACAGGGGTCTCCAAACTTTCTACACAGGGGGCCAGTTTACTGTCCCTTGGGCTCTAGGGGGGCTGGACTGTGGCCAGTGGGAGTAGAAAAGGTCCCAACATCAGTGGGAATAAACTGGTGTCAGTGGGAGGAATTGTGCCTCATTATTGGTGTCATTGGACCCAATTGTTGGTGTCATTGGGAGGAATTGTGCCTCATCATTGGTGCCATTGGACCCAATTGTTGGTGTTATTGGGAAGAATTGTGCCCCATCATTGGTGTCACTGGACCCAATTGTTGGTGTCATTGGGAGGAATTGTGCCCCATCATTGGTGTCACTGGACCCAATTGTTGGTGTTATTGGGAAGAATTGTGCCTCATCATTGGTGTCACTGGACCCAATTGTTGGTGTCATTGGGAGGAATTGTGCCCCATCATTGGTGTCACTGGACCCAATTGTTGGTGTTATTGGGAAGAATTGTGCCTCATCATTGGTGTCACTGGACCCAATTGTTGGTGTCATTGGGAGGACTTGTGCCCCATCATTGGTGTCATTGGACCCAATTGTTGGTGTCATTGGGAGGAATTGTGCCCCATCATTGGTGCCATTGGACCCAATTGTTGGTGTCATTGGGAAGAATTGTGCCCCATCATTGGTGCCATTGGATCCAACTGTTGGTGTTATTGGGGAGAATTGTGCCTCATCATTGGTGCCATTGGATCCAATTGTTGGTGTTATTGGGAAGAATTGTGCCTCATCATTGGTGCCATTGGACCCAATTGTTGGTGTCATTGGGGGGAATTGTGCCTCATCATTGGTGTCACTGGACCCAATTGTTGGTGTCATTGGGAGGAATTGTGCCTCATCATTGGTGTCACTGGACCCAATTGTTGGTGTCATTGGGGGGAATTGTGCCTCATCATTGGTGTCACTGGACCCAATTGTTGGTGTCATTGGGGGGAATTGTGCTACTTCGTTAATGTTGGTGGGAAGAGTTGTGCCCCATAGTTGGTGTCAGTGGGAAGAATAGTGCCACATCGTGGGTGTCAGTGGGAGGAATTGTGCCCTATCACTGGTGTCATTTTGCCCAATTGTTGGTGTAACTGGGAGGAATTGTGCCCCTTCACTGGTCTCAGTGGGGTGGGGGGTGGGGGGGATTTTGTCCCATTGTTGGTATCGGTGGATTAAGTAGTGCAGTTTGGAGACCACTGTTGTAGAGTATCTTACAATGACCATTGCCTGTCAGGGGGTTCATGTTCTTCAGCTCATTTGCTTCTTCTTCTTCCAGGTTGCTCCTCTGATGGTAACAGATCTTCTGGGGAGGAAATGTTTCGTTCCGGGTTCCAGTTGTGTGCGGAGGAAGCCTTGAGGTTCCTAAAAGGTGGAGAGAAACGTGAGCTTGTGGCACACCTGCACCGTGTGGCCTCTGATCTCAGCCACGGCACCTCTGAAACCACCAAAATCAGCGAGAAGCCCAGTCCTAAAGGGCAAGCTGCCAACTGCGTCCCAGTAATCTGCCGAGCTGCCCCCCTCAGCTGCGGGGAACAGAGTGGTACGGATACGGACACTGACAGCGGGTATGGAGGAGAGGCGGACAAGGTATTGGGAGCTCAGGAACAGGGAGGTGCCCTGAAGGAAGGGAAAACCACCCCCATGGCTCTGGATAGGCTTATAAAACAAGAACATGAAGAGAGTCCAAAAAAGAGGCCAAGGATGGAGGTCATGGAGGATGAGACCAGGTTCGACAACAGTGACCTGTCTGTGATGGGACCTTACCCAAATCACCCACCTTTTTGCCTTCCCTTTTATTTTATACCCCCCTCTGCCTCAGCCTATTTGCCAATGCTGGAAAAATGCTGGTACCCCGGGTCTATGCCAATGCTGTATCCCAATTTGGCACAATCAGGTCTGCTGAACCAAGACCGAATGCCACAGGTTCACTCCCCAACATCCATACCCACCATGGACTCCTCTGCCCTCTTACAAGCCCTTAAACAGGTGCCAGCAGTAGGTGCGGATGCCAAGGACTGACTGTAAGTGGTCACAGAAGCATGGGTGTGCAGAAAACCGATTCAAGGACTCTTAGGCCACCAAACAAGACTTGCTTCTTACATCCACCTGTACTTAGAGGAACCGAGGTGGAGCGAGGCCGTTCCTGTAGGTTCTAGGAGTCAGGCAGGTGTTGAGGTGCCATATCTTGTGGTCGTCGTTGCAGGGTCCGCCCACGTGGTAAAGGTTGGAGTCCTTAAAGATGTGGAGATATCCTTCAGAAGAGCAAGGGATGGTTGCCACTTCCGAAACCAAAAGAAAGGGCGATAGCCAAGGACTAACTGATGATACCAGACGGGCAGCCAGGACTCTGTCATTGGTCTTCTTCTGCTGTAATTCTCTGAGATGGTTTGAGGTTCTAAAGGTCACCAAAGCCAGTTTCATTCCCGGTATTCCAAGACCTTCTCAATGTTGAAGAGCCTTTCCTTCAGCACTGAACTTCAAGAGGCTTTGAGAAAAAATAAAATTAAAAAAAACATTCAGAAGGGCCCCTGAGGGCAGCTGACCGGCCCCTGATGGTGGGGCTGGAGGTTCCATAAATCTATCAATGCACTTTAAACGTTCTCTCCTGGATTCCCACCCTCTTCCACGGCTCTAGGAGAGCAGAGTCAGGAAATATTTTTCAGATAACAAATAAATCTATTTCTTGAATCGCGGCTGTTTTGTTTTTCTTTGCCGTATAGAAATGTGTGTGCCAAAAAAAGTTCACCGAAAATCTAACAATTAAAAATAATTTATCTAAAAAAGTTTTTTTATGACATTTACAAATGAGTCAATTTCCTAGAACCAAAAAGACCAAATGCAGATCATAATCCCATTGTACTAGAAGACTTCCCAGGATAGAAATACCTTTACCTGCCCGACATGCTCCAACTGTCATTCCTCTGGCCAGTCAGGAACTGCCCGGTATGTGTGGCTCCAACTGTCATTCCTCTGGCCAGTCAGGAACTGCCCGGTATGTGTGGCTCCAACTGTCATTCCTCTGGCCAGTCAGGAACTGCCCGGTATGTGTGGCTCCAACTGTCATTCCTCTGGCCAGTCAGGAACTGCCCGGTATGTGTGGCTCCAACTGTCATTCCTCTGGCCAGTCAGGAACTGCCAGGTATGTGTGGCCCCAACTGTCATTCCTCTGGCCAGTCAGGAACTGCCAGGTATGTGTGGCTCCAACTGTCATTCCTCTGGCCAGTCAGGAACTGCCCGGTATGTGTGGCTCCAACTGTCATTCCTCTGGCCAGTCAGGAACTGCCAGGTGTGTGTGGCCCCAACTGTCATTCCTCTGGCCAGTCAGGAACTGCCAGGTATGTGTGGCTCCAACTGTCATTCCTCTGGCCAGTCAGGAACTGCCAGGTATGTGTGGCCCCAACTGTCATTCCTCTGGCCAGTCAGGAACTGCTTACTCAGTCATGTCACACTGTACACAGAGGACATTTATACCATTTTATTCACACAAATAGAACTTTCTTCTGGTGGGATTTGATCACCTCTGGGTTTTTTTTTCTAAACAAAGGAAAACATTTTTTGAAAAAAAAAAACCCCACGGTTTTCATTGTTTCTGTTAGAAAATTTTGCAAATAAATAATCTTCATAAATTTCGGCCAAAATCTATTCTGTACAATTACCGTCCCCCAAATCAGTCAATATTATTTATCTGTAGGAAAGTTATACAGTCCACAATCTATGAGATATATATCTGATCAATCGATCAATCCTGATGTACTGATGACCAATCTCATTTCTTGAGGCCGGAAAATGACAGGACACTACAAATACCCCCCAAATCACCCCCCAGTACAAATACCCCCCAAATCACCCCCCAGTACAAATACTGCCCCAAATCACCCCCCCCCCCAGTACAAATACCCACCAAATCACCCCCAGTACAAATACTGCCTCAAATCACCCCCCCAGTACAAATACCCCCCAAATCACTCCCCAGTACAAATACCCCCCAAATCACTCCCCAGTACAAATACCCCCCAAATCACCCCCCAGTACTAATACCCCCCAAATCACTCCCCAGTACAAATACCCCCCAAATCACTCCCCAGTACAAATACCCCCCAAATCACCCCCCAGTACAAATACTGCCCCAAATCACCCCCCCAGTACAAATACCCCCCAAATCACCCCCAGTACAAATACCCCCCAAATCACCCCCAGTACAAATACTGCCTCAAATCACCCCCCCAGTACAAATACCCCCCAAATCACTCCCCAGTACAAATGCCCCCCAAATCACCCCCCAGTACAAATACCCCCCAAATCACCCCCCAGTACAAATACCCCCCAAATCACCCCCCAGTACAAATACCCCCCAAATCACCCCCCAGTACAAATGCCCCCCAAATCACCCCCCAGTACAAATGCCCCCCAAATCACCCCCAGTACAAATACCCCCCAAATCACTCCCCAGTACAAAACCCCCCCAAATCACCCCCAGTACAAATACCCCCCAAATCACCCCCAGTACAAATACCTCCCAAATCACCCCCCAGTACAAATACCCCCCAGTACAAATACCCCCCAAATCACCCCCAGTACAAATACTGCCCCAAATCACCCCCCAGTACAAATACCCACCAAATCACCCCCAGTACAAATACTGCCTCAATTCACCCCCCCAGTACAAATACCCCCCAAATCACTCCCCAGTACAAATACCCACCAAATCACCCCCAGTACAAATACTGCCTCAATTCACCCCCCCAGTACAAATACCCCCCAAATCACTCCCCAGTACAAATGCCCCCCAAATCACCCCCCAGTACAAATACCCCCCAGTACAAATACCCCCCAAATCACCCCCAGTACAAATACCCCCCAAATCACTCCCCAGTACAAAACCCCCCCAAATCACCCCCAGTACAAATACCCCCCAAATCACCCCCAGTACAAATACCTCCCAAATCACCCCCCAGTACAAATACCCCCCAGTACAAATACCCCCCAAATCACCCCCAGTACAAATACCTCCCAAATCACCCCCCAGTACAAATACCCCCCAGTACAAATACCCCCTAAATCACCCCTTAGTACAAATACCCCCCAAATCACCCCCAGTACAAATACTGCCCCAAATCACCCCCCAGTACAAATACCCCCCAAATCACTCCCCAGTACAAAAAAACCCCAAATCACCCCCCAGTACAAATACCCCCCACATCACCCCCAGTACAAATACCCCCCAAATCACCCCCCAGTACAAATACCACCCCAAATCACCCTCCAGTACAAATACCCCCCAAATCACCCCCAAGTACAAAAACCCCCAAATCACTCCCCAGTACAAATACCCCCAAAATCACCCCCCAGTACAAATACCCCCTAAATCACCCCCCCCCCAGTACAAATACCCCCAAATCACCCCCCAGTACAAATACCCCCCCGTACAAATACCCCCCAAATCACCCCCCATACAAATACCCCCCAAATCACCCCCCCCCGTACAAATACCCCCCAAATCACCCCCCGTACAAATACCCCCCAAATCACCCCCAGTACAAATACCCCCCAAATCACCCCCAGTACAAATACCCCCCAAATCACCCCCCCGTACAAATACCCCCCAAATCACCCCCCAGTACAAATACCCCCCAAAATCACCCCCCAGTACAAATACCGCCCCAAATCATCCCCCAGTACAAATACTACCCAAATCACTCCCCAGTACAAAAACCCCCCAAATCACCCCCCAGTACAAATACTCCCTAAATCACCCCTTAGTACAAATACCCCCCAAATCACCCCCCAGTACAAATACCCCCCAAATCACTCCCCAGTACAAATACCCCCCAAATCACCCCCCAGTACAAATACCCCCCAAATCACCCCCAGTACAAGTACCCCAAAATCACCCCCTAGTACTAATACCCCCCAAAATCACCCCCAGTACTAATACTCCCCAAAATCACCCCCCCAGTACACATACCGCCCCAAATCACCCCCCGGTACAAATACCCCCCAAATCACCCCCCAGTACTAATACCCCCCAAAATCACCCCCAGTACAAATACCCCCAAATCACTCCCCAGTACAAAAACCCCCAAATCACCCCCCAATACAAATACCTCCCAAATCACCCCCAGTTCAAATACCCCCCAAATCACTCCGCAGTACAAATACCCCCCCAAATCACCCCCCAGTACAAATACCCCCCAAATCACTCCCCAGTACAAATACCCCCAAATCACCCCCCCAGTACAAATACCCCCCAGTACAAATACCCCCAATCACCCTCAGTACAAATACTCCCCAAATCACCCCCAGTACAAATACCCCCAAATCACCCCCCCCCCCAGTACAAACACCCCCCAAATCACCCCCCAAATCACCCCCCAGTACTAATACCCCCCAAATCACCCCCAGTACAAATACCCTCCAATCACCCCCCAGTACAAACCCCCCCTGAAATCACCCCCCCCCAGTACAAATATCCCCCAAATCACCCTCCAGTACAAATACCCCCAAATCACCTCCAGTACAAATACCACCCAAATTCACCCCACCAGTACAAATACCCCCCCCCCCCAGTCACCCCCAGTACAAACACCCCTCAAATCACCCCCCAGTACAAATACCCCCAAAATCACCCCCCCCCCCATTACAAATACCCCCAAATCACCCCCCAGTACAAATACCCCCCAAATCACCTCCCAATACAAATACCCCTCAGTACAAATACCTCCAAATCACCCCCAGTACAAATACCCCCCAAATCACCCCCAGTACAAATACCCCCAAATCACCCCCCCCCAGTACAAATACCCCCCAAATCACTCCCCAGTCCAAATACCTCCAAATCACCCCCAGTACAAATACCCCCCAAATCACCCCCCAGTACAAATACCCCCCAAATCACATCCAGTACAAATACCCCCCAAATCACCCCCCAGTACAAATACCCCCCAAATCACACCCCAGTACAAATACCCCCAAATCACCCCTTTTTGGAAAGTAGACAATTTGAGGGATTTAGTAAGAGGCGTGGCAAGTTTTTTTGAAGCTGTAATTTTTTCCTGAATTTTCCTGAAAATGAAGAAATAAAAAAAAAGATTTTGAATTTTTGTTTTACATTGTGTCCCCAGTGCAGTAGAGTGCCCTCCTATGACTGGGGTGGTGGGGATCGGGGACACTGACTGGTGACACTTTGTAACAAAACAAAAAGCTTTTTTCAATTTTTGTAACATTTTTAAAGGGGTTGTAAAGGTATTTTTTTTTTTTTTTTAAATAACAAACATGTTATACTTACCTTCACTGTGTAGCTCGTTCTGCACAGAGTGGCCCCGAACCTGCTCTTCTGGGTCCCTCGGCGGCTGTTTCAGCTCCTCCCCGCAAGCATTAACCACCTTAATGCGAGCTCCCTCGCATGGTGGTTAGTTCTTGCGGGCGCGCTCCCGTGATACAGCCGGCGGCTATAGCCGCTCGCTGTATCACTTGGCCCCGCCCCCCGGCGCGCCGCGTCATCGGATGTGATTGACAGCAGCGCGAGCCAATGGCTGCGCTGCTTTTAATCCATCCACTGCAGCCAATCAGCGACCAGGCTGAGCTGCAATGGAGATGACGAGAACGAGCAGCGGAGATTCGAGGCGTCAGGTAAGTAAAACGGGGGGGCTGGGGGCGGCGGTATTGTCAAAAGTTTTTTCACCTTAATGCATAGAATGCATTAAGGTGAAAATTTTTTACCTTTACAACCCCTTTAATTTTTTTACATACAGTGACCAGAGCGATACAGTGTTACCATAGTAACACTCGACTACCCTGGGGAGGATTTCTTTTTCTTTTTACACACTAAGATTGCTTATAAATGTGTATTTTACAATTATAAGAATCCATTTTTTTCTGAATGAAAACTATTCACTCAGTGTTTACTAATGTGATTGCTGTGATTGGCCCTGTCTGTACCATGTGATGACAGTGACCAATCACAGAGCTCATCACAAAAATACACAATGAATGGCATGAATCAAAACCTTTCATTGTGTACAATTGTCATGTGATCTGCTGTGATTGGCCACAGTGATCACATGGTACTGGCAGCGGGCCAGTACAGTGATCCATCAGTGATACATCGGCCATATCCAGTGGACATGGCGGGTGGCAGAGTGCACCGGAGCGCGACCCGTGGGGCCGTCCCCGCCCCCTCCTGTAGTGGGTGGAGCCTGCTGTGCCCCTCCCACAAATCTGCTCTCTCTCCTTGTGCAGGGGGACTGGTCTTGTCTCCGCCCCCTCCTGCAGTTTTCTGTAGTGGGTGGAGCCTGTTGGGCCCCTCCCACAGCTCTGCTTTTTCTCCTTGTGCAGAGGGGACTGGTCTTGTCCCCGCCCCTTCCTGCAGTTTTCTGTGGTGGGTGGAGCCTGTTGGGCCCCTCCCACATCTGTTTTCTCTCCTTGTGCAGGGGGACTGGTCTTGTCCCTGCCCCCTCCTGCAGTTTTCTGTAGTGGGTGGAGCCTGTTGGGCCCCTCCCACAGCTCTGCTTTCTCTCCTTGTGCAGAGGGGACTGGTCTTGTCCCCGCCCCTTCCTGCAGTTTTCTGTGGTGGGTGGAGCCTGTTGGGCCCCTCCCACATCTGTTTTCTCTCCTTGTGCAGAGGGGACTGGTCTTGTCCCCGCCCCTTCCTGCAGTTTTCTGTAGTGGGTGGAGCCTGTTGGGCCCCTCCCACAGCTCTGCTTTCTCTCCTTGTGCAGGGGGACTGGTCTTGTCTCCGCCCCCTCCTGTAGTTTTCTGTGGTGGGTGGAGCCTGATGGCCCTTCCCACAGCTCTGCTCTCTGCACAGGCTATGTACAGCCCAGTGATGATGTCACAGCAGCTTTTACAAGGTAATATCTGGGATTTTATTAGCATTTGGTGCTCACAGAGCGGATTTATGTCCTTATTATTATTATTTATTCTAGGAACTTATAAATTGCCATAAATTTATACCGATATTATACATTCATATCATGGAGAAATAGAATTAAATAAATGTTTTCGGAATTGAATGACGACCGCCAAGCAGTATTATTATTAGAGGGAATGATGGGATCATTATATTTTGGCTGTGACGAGATATTACCTCCCTGGAAGGTAAAAATTGGCCGAAGGTTTTATCTCTTCTTCTGGCGGAGTTGGCGAAAGGTTGAACTCGGCCGCCTCGTGTCCTACGCACGTTCCATCGTCCCTTTAATCGCCCCCCCCCACCCCTCCCCCGGTGTGAACGTGACACGTAGACAAGGTGAGTCACGCCGCCAGGTGTGTAACAATAAGTCCTTTCTCTGGAAGCCAGCGGGGGAGGGGTTAAAGGGCAAGAGAGGGGGCGGGGCTGGCACTTTGATGTCAGGCAGACGGTTTCCCTCCACTTGTTTTGTCAGTGTCACCTCCTGGTCACCCTGCGCCTGTTGACACAGCCTGGCTTCCGAATGTCGCTTTCATGTTCAGCCTGCAGCTAAATATCGCCTTTTTCCTGGAATGAGACGTGACTGGCAGCAGTTCAACAGCGACCAGCTGACACCGCGCCGAGCTCCTCGCTTCACGCCGTGCTCCTTGCTTCACACCCTGCACCGCGCCGAGCTCCTCGCTGCACACCCTGCACCACACCGAGCTCCTGGCTTCACACCCTGCACCACACCGCGCTCCTCCCCCTGCACCACACCGCGCTCCTCGCTTCACGCCCTGCACCACACCGCGCTCCTCGCTTCACGCCCTGCACCACACCGCGCTCCTCGCTTCACGCCCTGCACCACACCGAGCTCCTGGCTTCACACCCTGCACCACACCGCGCTCCTCCCCCTGCACCACACTGCGCTCCTCGCTTCACGCCGTGCTCCTTGCTTCACACCCTGCACCGCGCCGAGCTCCTCGCTGCACACCCTGCACCACACCGAGCTCCTGGCTTCACACCCTGCACCACACCGCGCTCCTCCCCCTGCACCACACCGCGCTCCTCGCTTCACGCCCTGCACCACACCGCGCTCCTCGCTTCACGCCCTGCACCACACCGCGCTCCTCGCTTCACGCCCTGCACCACACCGAGCTCCTGGCTTCACACCCTGCACCACACCGCGCTCCTCCCCCTGCACCACACTGCGCTCCTCGCTTCACGCCGTGCTCCTTGCTTCACACCCTGCACCGCGCCGAGCTCCTCGCTGCACACCCTGCACCACACCGAGCTCCTGGCTTCACACCCTGCACCACACCGCGCTCCTCCCCCTGCACCACACCGCGCTCCTCGCTTCACGCCCTGCACCACACCGCGCTCCTCGCTTCACGCCCTGCACCACACCGCGCTCCTCGCTTCACGCCCTGCACCACACCGAGCTCCTGGCTTCACACCCTGCACCACACCGCGCTCCTCCCCCTGCACCACACTGCGCTCCTCGCTTCACGCCGTGCTCCTTGCTTCACACCCTGCACCGCGCCGAGCTCCTCGCTGCACACCCTGCACCACACCGAGCTCCTGGCTTCACACCCTGCACCACACCGCGCTCCTCCCCCTGCACCACACCGCGCTCCTCGCTTCACGCCCTGCACCACACCGCGCTCCTCGCTTCACGCCCTGCACCACACCGCGCTCCTCGCTTCACGCCCTGCACCACACCGAGCTCCTGGCTTCACACCCTGCACCACACCGCGCTCCTCCCCCTGCACCACACTGCGCTCCTCGCTTCACGCCGTGCTCCTTGCTTCACACCCTGCACCACGCCGAGCTCCTCGCTGCACACCCTGCACCACACCGAGCTCCTGGCTTCACACCCTGCACCACACCGCGCTCCTCCCCCTGCACCACACCGCGCTCCTCGCTTCACGCCCTGTACCACACCGCGCTCTTCGCTTCACCCCCTGCACCACACCGCGCTCCTGGCTTCACACCCTGCATCGCACCGCGCTCCTCGCTTCACGCCCTGCACCACACTGCGCTCCTCGCTTCACGCCCTGCACCACATCGAGCTCCTGGCTTCACACCCTGCACCACACCGCGCTCCTCCCCCTGCACCACACCGCGCTCCTCGCTTCACGCCCTGCACCACACCGCGCTCCTCGCTTCACGCCCTGCACCACACCGCGCTCCTGGCTTCACACCCTGCATCGCACCGTGCTCCTCGCTTCACGCCCTGCACCACACCGCGCTCCTCGCTTCACGCCCTGCACCACACCGCGCTCCTGGCTTCACACCCTGCATCGCACCGTGCTCCTCGCTTCACGCCCTGCACCGCACCGAGCACCTTGCTTCATGCCCTGCATCGCACCGCGCTCCTCGCTTCACGCCCTGCACCGCACCGAGCTCCTCGCTTCATGCCCCGCACCGCCCAACTCTCCACGCTTCAAAACCTGCACCGCACCAAACTCCTCGCTTTACACCCTGCACCGCACCGAGCTCCTTGCTTCGTGCCCTGCACCACTCTCCCCCCTTCACACCCTGCACAACGCCCTGCACTGCGCTCCCGCCTCACACCCTGCACCGCGCTCCTCGCTTCACCCCCTGCACCACACCGCGCTCCTCGCTTCATGCCCTGCATCTCACCGAGCTCCTCGCTTCACGCCCTGCACCGCACCGCGCTCCTCGCTTCACACCCTAGTTTTGGTAGATCTAAAGGAGATTGTACAATCAGATTGTAGTGTGTATGGTGAGGTGGGGCAAAGAGAACCCGCTCCAGGGGTCTGTTTCCCTATGATCTCTTCCCTGTCCAGG
Source organism: Lithobates septentrionalis (assembly GCA_037952835.1). Classification (NCBI taxonomy): domain Eukaryota; kingdom Metazoa; phylum Chordata; class Amphibia; order Anura; family Ranidae; genus Lithobates; species Lithobates septentrionalis. The sequence goes on along the minus strand of JBBDGP010003932.1, from coordinate 85,552 downwards.
CGTGGGTGCGGCTCGAAATGCAACCATATACAAGAACTGAACAAGAAGGTCCGGATGGCCGCACTCCAATGAAAAACGATTTCTTTATTGTTATGATAAATCCATACAGCAAGGATAAAAGCACTAACGCGTTTCACACCGCTATAGCAGGTGCTTATTCATAGCTAAGTTTTTTAAAAGGTGTGAAACGCGTTAGTGGTTTTATCCTTGCTGTATGGATTTATTGGAGTGCGCCCATCCGGACCTTCTTGTTCAGTTCTTGCATATGGTGAGGTGGGGGTGGGGGGCGGTAGAAGTGTAAGCAGCTGCGGTGTAAGCGATCCTCGGGGCCCCGTGCGTACGTGACTCGTAAACAGATCCGAGGACCTCGACTGCCCCCACGTGCCGGCGATTCTCCGGATCTCATGGACAGGTGCTGGGGGGGGGCGTCTTCCAGTTCTGGAAACACGCCGTTCCCTGTGTCATTCATGAAACGTGCAGATCCTGGACCCGGCCCTTTCTGGGCACAGATGGCCCTCCTGGCACGGGGCCCATCAGCAGGGTGATAGGGTTTCAGGGACCTCGCCCTCCCCCACCCGGCTGAGACACTTCCTGCCCAGGAATGCGGAGAGCTGTGTCTGCCGGATGAATCAGCACCGGGGCTCCTGGCTGTGTGGGAATCTGCCGCGCCCCGCCTGGCTATCGCTCTGCGCTCGCCAACGCTTTAACGCCAAATCCCCCCTATCTCCAGCGCTGCGCCTGATGACGTCCTGCGTCTGACAGCATTTAACCCTTTCCACCCGGGAAAGAGTGCTGGGACATGCAGCAGTTCACTCATTCAATGAAGTACATAGGACTGAGACCAAAGTATATTGTATGTTCCACAATGTAACATTCACCTCCAGGAAGAGATCGCTACAATGTAATACTATGTGACCCACAGCAGTGCAGAGTGACAATCAATACAACCATCCCTTATATATAGATAAACTCGGGACTTTTCATCGACTTCCTTGGCTTAATAACCACTAGACCAAAACGTTATATAAAAGCATTTCTACAAAACTTTATTTAGAAAATTATACAATTTTAAAAACAAGTCAACAAACTGCTTGTCCAGGGTGGTATAATCCTGGGTTCAAGATCCGGCATTTTTTGGTGTATCTAGCCAACGCGTTTTGGGGGCTGTCCCACTTCATCAATGCCTCAGATCCTGTTAATTACTGTAACAACATATGTAGAACATGACAATCAATATTTCATGTATCCAATAACAAATTGTGTGTTTATTTATTTTTTATATATTTAACATAACATAATATTTTGTTAACAAAAACATTTTCTCTACATTTATTGCGACATTCCATACAGCGCGGTGAGTGGGATTTTGTGATGTAAAAAATTCTTTTTGAGACAAATGTGTATCAAAGCATCGCCTGCATAGTGTTGCATTGGAGATTGGCCCGGGGAGACCGCGGGGAACGTCTCCAAGACCTCAAAAAGGTCTTTGCAACAAAGCAGAAAAAAATGTGGAAGGTAAGAAAAAGTAGGTAAGAAAGAAGGGAGAGGAAGGGGAAGAGAGGGGAGGGGCAAGGCTAAACCCTAACCTTTAACCCTAAGCCTAAGCCCAAACCTAAACCCCAATCCCTAACCCTAAGCCCCAAGTCCTAATCCTAAACCCCAAGCCCTAACCCAAGCCTAACCCCAACCCTAAACCCCAAGCCCTAACCCAAGCCTAACCCCAACCCTAAACCCCAAGCCCTAACTCAACCCTAAGCCCTAACCCTAAGCCTAACCCTAAACCTAACCCAACCCTAAGCCTAACCCTAAACCTAAGCCTAGCCCTAAGCCCTAAATGTAAACCTCTAACCCTAAGCCTTAATCCTTACCCTAAGCCCTCAGCCTAACCCTAAACATAAACCCTAACCCTAAGTTCAAACTCTAAACCCAAATCTTAAGCCTTAACCCAAAACCTTAACCCCAAGCCGTAACCCTGACCTCTAAGTCTAACCCTAAGCCTAACAACTCAAAAAACTGCATGTTAACACACTTCAGCACCTCACACATGCTGTAGTGCACAAAGCTAAATGAAGCGTCATTTTGTGGCATTTCAATAAAGTATTAAAGAATTAATACATACAATGCAAAAAGTATTCACAGCGCTTCGCTTTTTCCACATTTTGTTATGTTACAGCCTTATTCCAAAATGGATTAAATTAATTATTTTCCTTAAAATTCTACAAGCAATCCCCCATAATGTCAACAAGAGAGAAGTTTGTTTAAAATATTTGCAGATTTATTAAAAATTAAAAAAGGAAAAAATCCCATGTACATAAGTATCACAGTCTCTTCCCATGTACATAAGTATCACAGTCTCTTCCCATGTACATAAGTATCACAGGCTCCTCCCATGTACATAAGTATCACAGTCTCCTCCCATGAACATAAGTATCACAGGCTCCTCCCATGTACATAAGTATCACAGGCTCCTCCCATGTACATAAGTATCACAGTCTCTTCCCATGTACATAAGTATCACAGTCTCTTCCCATGTACATAAGTATCACAGTCTCTTCCCATGTACATAAGTATCACAGACTCCTCCCATGTAAATAAGTATCACAGTCTCTTCCCATGTACATAAGTATCACAGACTCCTCCCATGTACATAAGTATCACAGGCTCCTCCCATGTACATAAGTATCATAGGCTCCTCACATGTACATAAGTATCACAGACTCCTCCCATGTACATAAGTATCACAGACTCCTCCCATGTACATAAGTATCAAAGGCTCCTCCCATGTACATAAGTATCACAGGCTCCTCCCATGTACATAAGTATCACAGGCTCCTCCCATGTACATAAGTATCACAGACTCCTCCCATGTACACAAGTATCACAGACCCCTCCCATGTACATAAGTATCACAGGCTCCTCCCATGTACATAAGTACCACAGACTACTCCCATGTACATAAGTATCACAGACTCCTCCCATGTACATAAGTATCACAGACTCCTCCCATGTACATAAGTATCACAGTCTCCTCCCATGAACATAAGTATCACAGACTCCTCCCATGTACATAAGTATCACAGACTCCTCCCATGTACATAAGTATCAAAGGCTCCTCCCATGTACATAAGTATCACAGGCTCCTCCCATGTACATAAGTATCACAGGCTCCTCCCATGTACATAAGTATCACAGACTCCTCCCATGTACATAAGTATCACAGACTCCTCCCATGTACATAAGTATCACAGGCTCCTCCCATGTACATAAGTATCACAGACTCCTCCCATGTACATAAGTATTGCAGGATCCTCCCATGTACATAAGTATCACAGACTCCTCCCATGTACATAAGTATCACAGGCTCCTCCCATGTACATAAGTATCACAGTCTCCTCCCATGTAGATAAGTATCACAGACTCCTCCCATGTACATAAGTATCACAGGCTCCTCCCATGTACATAAGTATCACAGGCTCCTCCCATGTACATAAGTATCAAAGGCTCCTCCCATGTACATAAGTATAACAGGCTCCTCCCATGTACATAAGTATCACAGGCTCCTCCCATGTACATAAGTATCACAGGCTCCTCCCATGTACATAAGTATCACAGGCTCCTCCCATGTACATAAGTATCATATAAACTAAATTTGTGCGCTCGCATAAATAAATCATGTAATGAAATTTGCAACTAACAAGCTCCTTGGGAGTACTACCCGGAGCTGTAGTGAATTTAAATCCCAGTGCAGAGAAATAACACAATAAAATAAAACATACAAAAGTTATGAATTAAACCACATCTCCATGACAAAAATTGTGAATAATTCTGAAAAAGCAAAAAAGTGAAAGTTCAAAAATTGCGATCGGACCCCCAATCGCTTGAAAAACACCACATTCAGTCCTTGAAAGACAAGTAGTATAAAGAGGATAAAACGTTCCTTAGGTGTGTCATATCAGGGTAGAAAGTTGAAAAGATGTAGGGACACTTCCAAGCCACCGATAGTTGCGGGAGAGGAGTAATGGATGTACCCTTACCGCACTTGATGGACCTCCTCTATGGCGAGGTCATACGAGCTTGCAGATATAACCCTCTGCAGGGACAGATGGATAACGATGTCCGGGTCTTGTTTGTAAGCGCCTCTCACTCAAAAACTGATCTTTACTGCTTCAGCGTCAGGAGGGAGACTCATTATTCAAAAGATCCATGGATAAGAAAAGAGGGGAAAAAAAGGAACTCCAATGGTGTAGTAGAAATAATAAGGAGTTTATTACCTTAATTGACCATAGGTCTTAATACAAAAATACAAGTAAAAAATGTGTTTGATTAAAAAGCCGGGTCTTTATGAGACTTAAAAATCTCATGGTCTCTGAGGTACACACCCAGTGGGATATATTCTTCTTGGAACATTACATATCGATATCAATGGTTCCAAGAAGCCTTAGATGGGAGGTCAGCCCCCAGAAAGGCGAATCCGACCTCCAAGACTGGTATAAATATTTTAACGAGGCGGGAGGGAAGTTTTTAGAGTTTCTGATTCCCAGAAAGAAAGCCAAGTTGAATAGGTTGGATGTAGAAATCAAACTCATAAAAGAAAAATTATCCCCTTTCAGCGGGAGTGAGGAATATAAGGAACGATCCTCCAATCTAAGGAAAGTTTTGGAAAAGGAAGAGATTGAACAGAAAAATAAAAAAAGGAAAAATTTCAATAGGGATCTAGCAGACTATAAGAATGGATCTGTATTTCAGTGGCAGATAAAAATCGCCGCTGAGGAGGCGGAAGCCAATGGTAATATGGAGGTATCAGCCCCCTCAGATTCCAGTCGGGATAGACAACCCAGAGAATCAGATCCCTACCAATGCAGAAACAATATCCTAATCCCCCGAGAAGGGTTTCTTATCGCTCTCCAGGTAGATCCAATGCTATTCCCTATGCACAGTCCCCAGCCCGGAATGTGAGAGTTCCTACTAACGTTCCTAAAAAGAAACCAAGGAATCAAAATCCAAAAAAACATCATAATAAGAATAATCAATATTCTCAGGAATGGACAGGGGGTTACCGTGACAGTTATCATGATAACCAGGCACCCTGGTACCAACCTCCCCTTCCCCCCCGAAGGAATATGCGGAGGGATGAACATACTCCCCGCCAACCCCACTGGGAAGAGTACTCTCAACCCCAACATTGGGGTTTTCCCAGGGGAGAACAAAGCTTCCAACGGTCAATAGAAGAAAGAGAGGAGTTAGAGGGGGGAGGAAGACAAGGAGCAAAAAGAAAACGGGTATAACCGGACAGGGTATCTTTAACCTCAGTAGCATTCCTCTGACTCCCAATGAGACTGCCATTCTAGATAAGGGGCTTAAATTCGCACCCCCAAAGCCACTTAACAAATTCCAAACATACATGGACATACACAAGTATACCAGGAAACTGAACATCAAGCGTTACTTGTTGTCCAATCCCATCAGTGCCCACAGTTACGACCATACGAATATCAAGCATTCAGGCCTGGCGAACGCTTCATTGTTTAATTCACCAGGGGGTCTACCGGCTTCCATTAAAGTCTTTAGGGATCTTCTCCTGAGAGACCTTGATGGTATAAAAAGTAAAAACATCAAAATGACAAAAGATCTAGAATTAGGTTTAGACCAACTTTGTAAACGGAAGGATTTAGTTGTGAGACCAGCTGACAAGGGGGGTGGGATAGTGGTTCTAAATAAGAGTGATTACCTTCAAGAGCTAGATAAAATAGTGGGTGACACTACCACTTACATCCCTCTAAAATCAGACCCTTGGAGTTAATATAAAAGGGAACTTGAAAATATTGTAGAACACGGTTTTAAACTGGGTGTTATAAACAAGAAGGAAAAATTGTTTTTAATACCGGTATCGTCACGGATACCAATCATATACTACTTGCCAAAGGTCCATAAGGACCCTGTCCATCCGCCCGGCCGCCCAATAATCAGCGGCATAGATTCAATCACCTCTAGGGCCGGCAAGTATATTGATAATTTCCTCCAGCCTCTGGTTCGATCATTACCTGCCTACATTAAGGACAGTAGACATGCCATCAATCTACTTAGAGATTGTGGATATAAGAACGGATATTGGCTCGTTACTGCTGATGTCACGTCTTTATATACGGCAATTCCCCATGCTTGGGGTATATCCTCAGTGAAATACTATTTATATAAGGACGTGACACTACTGAGAAAACAAAAGAGGTTTATAATGGACCTATTGGAGTATGCCACTACTCACAATTTTTTCTGGCATAAGAATCTCTTCTTCCTTCAAAAGAAGGGGGTAGCCATGGGGGCTAAGTTTGCCCCCAGCCTGGCTAATTTATTCATGGGTAAGTGGGAGGAGGACGTCATCTATGCCCAACGCAGGCCTGAATTAGTCCTGTGGGCGAGGTACATTGATGACGTCCTCCTCCTATGGAATGGTACCCATGATTCTCTATGTAGATTCATGGAAAATTTTAATAAAAACGACAGGGGAATCCATTTTAATTATGAAGCCAGTTTAAGTACTGTGAACTTTCTGGATCTTAAAATATGGGGAGAAGGCGATACGATATTGACCTCTACTTTTTTTAAAACCACGGATCGAAATGCTTTTATACCGCGAGACAGTTGCCACCACAAAGCTTGGCTTGACTCAGTCCCCAAAAGTCAATACGTTAGGATCAGACGCAACTGCTCCTCTATTAATGACTTTAGAATTCAGTCCCAAGTCCTCACTGACCGATTCATTGAAAAAGGCTATGATGCCTCTTTCCTAAGAGAACGAGTGGAAGAGGTAGAAAAGCTAGATAGAGAATCCCTACTAAGAGACCAAACGGAAACAGGGACCACTATAAAGAAAGATTTCACCTGTCCGTTCATAACCCGCTACTCATACCAACACTCTGTAATCAGAAAACTGATACATAAACATTGGCATATCGTGAAAAACGACAATATATTAGGCCCCCTACTTCCTGAGAGGCCTCAGGTCATTTTTAAGGGGGTGTCATCCATCAGAACATCTGTGGCTCCTGGTGTATGTGACCCTCCGATAAAGAAAACCAATGTTTTTTCAAAATCTAGTGGGGTATTATAGATGCAGAAAATGTGCGGTTTGTGCCACTAATGCCATTAACGACCGGAAGGTGACTCATTTTCACTCTACCAGTACTTCACAAATTTTTCCAATCAAATCATTTATCACATGTTCTACTACCCATGTAGTGTACCTTTTAACCTGTCCGTGTGGGTTCCAGTATGTGGGAAGCACGGTTCGCCCACTTCAAGTCAGGTTAAATGAGCACATTGGTAATATCCGGAGAGGCTTTACAGGCCACCCGGTATCCAAACACTATCTGAATGTACACAGTAAAGACCCCAAGGGTACTCAGTTTATAGGTATCGACAGATTAAAGGTACCATGGAGAGGAGGACCCAAAAGACGAACCATATCCAAGCTAGAAATGGAATGGATATACAAAATCAGGTGTCTTAAACCACGAGGGCTCAATGTCGATATTGAAATCAATGCGTTTATTGATAACGCATGATGGAGAGTTTTGACATAGCAATGAATGCGGTTATAGATAGAATAAAACGTGACTGTAACTAATTAATCATTCAGGGGTGATCCAATTTTTGGTTAGGAGAGAGTATGGACTGCTCAAAAGTTTGGATATGCGTTTGGTCCTGTGTTTATGTCATAGGCCTTTTAGGTATGCACATTAGTATCCATTCCCTATGTTATTGATTGTTAAGGGGGATACTGAGACTAGACCTGGCTGTCATGTCTATATTTGAATACAACGGGTTTAAATTTATAACCTAAATTATAACATGCTCAAATTTAAACACAATATGTAAAATTCCATATAGAAATTTTGTTAATTCGGTTTTTTCTATATATTTTTAGCCCTTGGATTTTTATTAGAATCGATCTGGCGGCTTTTTCCCATTACATGTATTTAGTTTCAGTATTTATATTTACACTTTTTATGATGCATATTCATATTTTTATTTTTTATGTTACTATATTAATTTTACAGCACATTATACCAGTCTGATTATCTTTGCGCATAGTATATATGCTGCAGAGTATATTTCTACTAACGCTACAATGTTTTTTAATATAATCATTTCACATGCAAGACACCGGATGTTACTATCTATTAGATTTTGTCATCTTATATCTACACTTGGAGTCATACGTCCAAACATTTCCCGTTTTCAGTTACGTTCCGCCTCTATAGGAGGTTTCTAGTGACAGCCATGTCGAGGCTTGGTATTCCTCCGCGCATGCCCAGTTGTGTGACGGGCTTACGCGGGAACGAGGCTTGGTTGTGTATTGTTTTTATAAAAGGTGATGGTTCATTGCGTCGCCCGTGCCCCGTAGAAGACGTCACGTATGACGAAACATGTAGGGCGTGGCCTCGCAGTGCTTGCCATCACGCATCCTATGTTTGCACGGGCGTTCAGCCTTTGTTTTATGTCGGCTTTTTAATCAAACACATTTTTTACTTGTATTTTTGTATTAAGACCTATGGTCAATTAAGGTAATAAACTCCTTATTATTTCTACTACACCATTGGAGTTCCTTTTTTTCCCCTCTTTTCTTATCCATGGATCTTTTGAATAATGAGTCTCCCTCCTGACGCTGAAGCAGTAAAGATCAGTTTTTGAGTGAGAGGCGCTTACAAACAAGACCCGGACATCGTTATCAATCTGTCCCTGCAGAGGGTTATATCTGCAAGCTCGTATGACCTCGCCATAGAGGAGGTCCATCAAGTGCAGTAAGGGTACATCCATTACTCCTCTCCCGCAACTATCGGTGGCTTGGAAGTGTCCCTACATCTTTTCACCTTTCTACCCTGATATGACACACCTAAGGAACGTTTTATCCTCTTTATACTACTTGTCTTTCAAGGACTGAATGTGGTGTTTTTCAAGCGATTGGGGGTCCGATCGCAATTTTTGAACTTTCACTTTTTTGCTTTTTCAGAATTATTCACAATTTTTGTCATGGAGATGTGGTTTCATTCATAACTTTTGTATGTTTTATTTTATTGTGTTATTTCTCTGCACTGGGATTTAAATTCACTACAGCTCCGGGTAGTACTCCCAAGGAGCTTGTTAGTTGCAAATTTCATTACATGATTTATTTATGCGAGCGCACAAATTTAGTTTATATGGTTTTTTACACTTTATTTGATATTTGAAGTATTTTGTTGCAGCTGCACATTGCATTTTCAGGCAATTTTTTATTTTGTCTTGCTCACTAGCGCAGGTTTTTCTACTACATAAGTATCATAGACTCCTCCCATGTACATAAGTATCAAAGGCTCCTCCCATGTACATAAGTATCACAGGCTCCTCCCATGTACATAAGTATCACATGCTCCTCCCATGTACATAAGTATCACAGGCTCCTCCCACGTACAAAAGTATCACAGGCTCCTCCCATGTACATAAGTATCACAGGCTCCTCCCATGTACATAGGTATCACAGGCTCCTCCCATGTACATAAATATTACAGGCTCCTCCCATGTACATAAGAATCACAGACTCCTCCCATGTACATAAGTGTGTACCTTTCCAACTCATGTCCAATCAACTGAATTTACCACAGATGGACTCCATACTTATGTACATGGGAGGAGCCTGTGATACTTATGTACATGGGAGGAGCCTGTGATACTTATGTACATGGGAGGAGCCTGTGATACTTATGTACATGGGAGGAGTCTGTGATACTTATGTACATGGGAGGAGCCTGTGATACTTATGTACATGGGAGGAGTCTGTGATACTTATGTACATGGGAGGAGCCTGTGATACTTATGTACATGGGAGGAGCCTGTGATACTTATGTACATGGGAGGAGCCTGTGATACTTATGTACATGGGAGGAGTCTGTGATACTTATGTACATGGGAGGAGCCTGTGATACTTATGTACATGGGAGGAGTCTGTGATACTTATGTACATGGGATTTTTTCCTTTTTTATTTTTAAAAAATTTGCAAAGATTGCAACCAAACTTCTTTCACGTTGTCATTATGGGGGATTGTTTGTAGAATTATGAGGAAGCTAATTAATTTGATCCATTTTGGAATAAGGCTGTAACATAACAAATGTGGAATAAATGTGGAAGAATTGAAGCACTGTGAATACTTTCTGTATGCACTGTATATATATACCCTAGCATACATGTATTTATTATATACTAGGACAAATCATTTGTTTTTCATAAAAAAAGAATTTTTTGATACAGCGAACAATATTCACACAAGGACCCCAATACGTGAGATTGCGTTCATTTTACACCTCTATAGTATATACTGCAGATTTACGGTCAATGCATTTCACAGAAGACGTCCACTCTTCAGGAGCACCGGAGTGAATGGTTCCCCGGAGTGGACAGTCCCGGTCGGTACCTCTGTGTTGGTAATCAATAGTCTTAAAAATAGTCCTAAAATAAATAATAAATTTGCAGCATCATCAATGAAATCTGACACAGGTACAGTATATTCAATCCATTATAAACAACACATAGCATGTCCATAATTCAGGTAATAATAAGAATTACAATGTAACAATGTTCAGATCCTCCCAGCGACCAATTTTAACTTCAGATAATTAGCAGCCGGTTGCTGATTGGCTGTTGTGTTTTGCTGCACTCGGCACGTTGTATCATTTTGTTGTTACATAACTTCAACTGAATTTGAAATATGTGAATAGGAAATACAGGAATAAAAATTTGCTGTAAATAAGGGGCGGGTTCGCGGTGTGAAGTGAGTGAAGTGTCATACGTGTGGCGCTCCATTTACAGGTTACCACCATACAGGTGCAGTGAAAGTTCTGTAATTGCAGTTTGGACAGTGATGTGTCAGTGGGACCCTTCCAGGCATTTATTACCCCCCACAGAAATCGCAGTCAGAGTTGCCAACTTTTTTTTACTGACAAAACTTGGAAAATTTGCAGACGACCTAAAATATCCTGGAAACTCGGAATATAAAGGAAGACAATCAATATTTAAAGAAATTATTTAAATCAATTCAACTTTAAGGAAAAAATAATAAATGTACATATTTCTACAGGAAAACAAATGTGCATTTATAATGCTTTTCCCACAGGAGCCTGCAAAGCATTGCACCCACGATCAGTGGATCAGTGGATCAGCAGATTAGAGGATCAGTGGATCAGAGGATCAGAGGATCAATGGATCAGAGGATCAGAGGATCAGTGGATCAGTGGATCAGAGGATCAATGGATCAGTGGATCAGAGGATCAGAGGATCAATGGATCAGTAGATTAGAGGATCAGAGGATCAGTAGTTTAGACGATCAGTAGATCAGAGGATCAGTGGATCAGTAGATCAGTGGATCAGTAGATCAGTGGATCAGAGGATTAGTGGGTCAGTGGGTCAGTAGATCAGAGGATCAGTGGATTAGTGGATCAGTAGATCAGGGGATCAGTAGATCAGTAGATCAGTGGATCAGAGGATCAGTGGGTCAGTGGGTCAGTGGATTAGTAGATCAAAGTATCAGGGATCAGTGGATCAGAGGATCAGTGGATCGGAGGATAAGTGGATCAAAGGATCATAGATCTGTGGATCAGAGGATCAGTGGATGGATCAGAGGATCAATGGGTTAGTAGATCAGAGGATCAGTGGATCAGAGGATCAGTGGATCAGTAGATCAAAGTATCAGGGATGTGTGGATCACAGGATCAGTGGATCAGAGGATCAGTGGGTCAGTGGATCAGAGGATTAGTGGATCAAAGGATCAGAGATCAGTGGACCAGAGGATCAGTGGATGGATCAGAGGATCAGTGGATCAGTATATCAGATGATAAGTGGATCAATGGACCAGAGAATAAGTGGGTCAGTGGATCAGAGGATCAGTAGATCAGAGGATCATTTGATCAGAGGATCAGTGGATGGATCAGAGGATCAGTGGATCAGAGGATCTTTGGATCAAAGGATCAGAGGATCAGTGGACCAGATGATCAGTGGATCATAGGATCAGTAGATCAGAGGATCAGTGGATCAGAGGATCAGTGGGTGGATCAGAGGATCAGAGGATTGGTGGATCAGAGGATCAGTGGATCAGTGGATCAGAGGATCAGTGGATCAGAGGATCAGTGGATCAGAGGATCTTTAGATCAGAGGATCAGTGGATCAGTGGACCAGATGATCAGTGGATCAGTAGATCAGAGGATCGGTGGATCAGAGGATCAGTGGATCAGAGGATCTTTGGATCAGTGGACCAGATGATCAGTGGATCAGTAGATCAGAGGATCGGTGGATCAGAGGATCAGTGGATCAGTGGATCAGTGGGTCGCGGTGTTGGTCACTCTTGTTGGGCTTTAGCAACATGTTATATGTTGGTAAATGTGAGCAAGACTAGAATTATGAAAGACATGGGGCACCCTGGGAAAGAACAGAAAAATAAGTTTAGCAGAACGCATAGCACACCACGGCACATAATAGGCATGGCCAGTGGGAGGGACTTACAGAGGGACTGAACAAATTCTGTGCCTGCTGAATACACCACATATACCACAGTCCTTGTACCCAAAAAATACTCCACCACAACTGACAGTCTCACAGACACAAATAAACCTCAGCGCAAAGGAACTTAAAGAAGAACTTCATTAAAACCAGAAACTGTTGAGACAAAGAACACCTTGGTCAGGTCTATGTACAGCATAATATATAAAGTGCTGGGGTCAGGATGAGCGCCACATTCACATCAGAGTCCTTCCTTACATCACTGTCCCCAGAGTGCCACCACCTTACAGCATAATGTATAGAGTGCAGGGGTCAGGGTGAGTGCCACTTTCGCATCATTGCGCCCAGAGTACCACCACCTTACATCAGTGCCCCCAGAGTACCACCACCTTACATCAGTGCCCCTAGAGTGTCACCACCTTACATAAGTGTCGCTAGAGTGCGACCACCTTACATCAGTGTCCCTAGAGTGCCACCACCTTACAGACGTGTCCCCAGAGTACCACCATACATTAGTGTCCCCAGAGTACCACCACCTTACATCAGTGTCCCCAGAGTACCACCACCTTACATCAGTGCCCCCAGAGTACGACCACCTTACATCAGTGTCCCCAGAGTGTCACCACCTTACATCAGTGTCCCTAGAGTACCAACACCTTACATCAGTGCCCCCAGAATACCACCACCCTACATCAGTTTTCCTAGGGTGTCACCACCTTACATTAGTGTCCCCAGAGTGCCACCTCATTACATAAGTGTCACCAGAGTACCACCACCTTATATCAGTGTCCCTAAAGTGCCACCACCCTACATAAGTGTCCCCAGAGTACAACCACCTTGCATCAGTGTCCCCAGAGTCCCACCACCTTACATCAGTGCCCCCAGAGTACCACCACCTTACATCAGTGTCCCTAGAGTGTCACCACCTTACATCAGTGTCCCTAGAGTGCCACCACCTTACATCAGTGTCCTTAGAGTGTCACCACCTTACATCAGTGTCCCTAGAGTGCCATCTCCTTACATCAGTGTCCCTAGAGTGCCACCACCTTACATAAGTGTCCCCAGAGTACCACCATACATCAGTGTCTCTAGAGTACCACCACCTTACATAAGTGTCCCCAGAGTCCCACCACCTTACATCAGTGCCCCCAGAGTACCACCACCTTACATCAAAGTCCCTAGAGTGCCACCACCTTACATCAGTGCCCCCAGAGTACCACCACCTTACATCAAAGTCCCTAGAGTGCCACCACCTTACATCAGTTTCCCTAGAGTGTCACCACCTTACATCAGTGTCCCTAGAGTGCCATAACCTTACATCGGTGTCCCCAGAGTGTCACCACCTTACATCATTGCCCCAGAGTGCCACCACCTTACATCATTGCCCCCAGAGTGTCATCACCTTACATCATTGCCCCCAGAGTGTCATCACCTTATATCAGTGCCCCCAGAGTACCACCACCTTACATCAGTGTCCCTAGAGTGTCACCACCTTACATCAGTGTCCCTAGAGTGCCACCACCTTACATCAGTTTCCCTAGAGTGTCACCACCTTACATCAGTGTCCCTAGAGTGCCATAACCTTACATCAGTGCATCAGTGTCCCTAGAGTGCCACCACCTTACATAAGTGTCCCCAGAGTGCCACCACCTTACATCAGTGCCCCTAGAATGCCACAGACCTTACATTAGTGTCCCCAGAGTGCCACCACCTTACATCAGTCTCTCCAGTGTGCCACCATTACAACAGTGTCTCCAGAGGGCAATCACCTTACATCAGTGTCCCCAGAGTGCCACTACCTTACATCATTGCCCCTAGAATGCCACTGATCTTACATCAGTGTCCCCAGAGTGCCATCACCTTACATCAGTGTCCCTAGAATGCCACCACATTACATCAGTGTCTGCCCAGTGCCACCACCTTACATCAGTGTTTCCAGAATGCCATCACCTTACATCAGTGTCCCCAGAGTGCCACAACCTTACATCATTGCCCCCAGAGTGTCACCACCTTACATCATTGCCCCCAGAGTGCTTCCACCTTACATCAGTGTCACTAGAGTGTCACCACCTTACATCATTGCCCCCAGAGTGCCACCACCTTACATCAGTGTCACTAGAGTGTCACCACCTTACATCATTGCCCCCAGAGTGCCACCACCTTAAAACAATGTCCCCAGAGTGCCACTACCCTACATTAGTGCCCCCAGAGTACCACTGCCCTACATCAGTGTCTCTAGAGTGTCACCACCTTACATCAGTGTCTCTAGAGTGCCACCACCCTACATAAATGTGCCCAGAGTACCACCACCTTACATCAGTGTCCCCAGAGCGTCACCACCTTACATCAGTGTCCCAAGAGTGCCACCACCTTACATCAGTGCCCCTAGAATGCCACCGACCTTACATCAGTATCCCCACAGTGCCACCACCTTACATGAGTGTCTCCGGAGTGCCACCACCTTACATCATTGTCCCAGAGTGCCATTACCTTACATCATTGCCCCTAGAATGCTACCGACCTTACATTAGTGTCCCCAGAGTGCCACTACCTTACATCATTGCCCCTAGAATGCTACCGACCTTACATCAGTGTCCCCAGAGTGCTATCAGCTTATATCAGTGTCCCTAGAATGCCACCACATTACATCAGTGTCTCCCGAGTGCCACCACCTTACATCAGTGTCTCCAGAATGCCATCACATTACACCAGGGTCCCCAGAGTGTCACCACCTTACATCATTGCCCCAGAGTGCCACCACCTTACATCATTGCCACCAGAGTGTCATTACCTTACAACATTGCCCCCAGGGTGCCACCACCTTGCATCATTCCCCCAGAGTGCCGCAACCTTACATCATTGCCCCCAGAGTGTCACCACCTTACATCATTGCCCCCAGAGTGCCACCACCTTGCATCATTCCCTCAGAGTGCCGCAACCTTACATCATTGTCCCCAGAGTGCCACTATCCTCCATCAGTGCCCCCAGAGTACCACCACCCTACATCAGTGTCTCTAGAGTGTCAGCACCTTACATCAGTGTCTCTAAAGTGCCACCACCTTACATAAGTGTTTCCAGAGTACCACAACCTTACCTCAATGTTCCCAGAGTGCCACCACCTTACACCAGTGTCTCCAGAGTGCCATCACCTTACATCAGTGCCCCTAGAATGCCACAGACCTTACATTAGTGTCCCCAGAGTGCCACCACCTTACATCAGTCTCTCCAGTGTGCCACCATTACAACAGTGTCTCCAGAGGGCAATCACCTTACATCAGTGTCCCCAGAGTGCCACTACCTTACATCATTGCCCCTAGAATGCCACTGATCTTACATCAGTGTCCCCAGAGTGCCATCACCTTACATCAGTGTCCCTAGAATGCCACCACATTACATCAGTGTCTGCCCAGTGCCACCACCTTACATCAGTGTTTCCAGAATGCCATCACCTTACATCAGTGTCCCCAGAGTGCCACAACCTTACATCATTGCCCCCAGAGTGTCACCACCTTACATCATTGCCCCCAGAGTGCTTCCACCTTACATCAGTGTCACTAGAGTGTCACCACCTTACATCATTGCCCCCAGAGTGCCACCACTTTACATCAGTGTCACTAGAGTGTCACCACCTTACATGATTGCCCCCAGAGTGCCACCACCTTAAAACATTGTCCCCAGAGTGCCACTACCCTACATTAGTGCCCCCAGAGTACCACTGCCCTACATCAGTGTCTCTAGAGTGTCACCACCTTACATCAGTGTCCCTAGAGTGCCACCACCTTACATAAATGTGCCCAGAGTACCACCACCTTACATCAGTGTCCCCAGAGCGTCACCACCTTACATCAGTGTCCCAAGACTACCACCACCTTACATCAGTGCCCCTAGAATGCCACCGACCTTACATCAGTATCCCCAGAGTGCCACCACCTTACATGAGTGTCTCCGGAGTGCCACCACCTTACATCATTGTCCCAGAGTGCCATTACCTTACATCATTGCCCCTAGAATGCTACCGACCTTACATTAGTGTCCCCAGAGTGCCATTACCTTACATCATTGCCCCTAGAATGCTACCGACCTTACATCAGTGTCCCCAGAGTGCTATCAGCTTATATCAGTGTCCCTAGAATGCCACCACATTACATCAGTGTCTCCCGAGTGCCACCACCTTACATCAGTGTCTCCAGAATGCCATCACATTACACCAGGGTCCCCAGAGTGTCACCACCTTACATCATTGCCCCAGAGTGCCACCACCTTACATCATTGCCACCAGAGTGTCATTACCTTACAACATTGCCCCCAGGGTGCCACCACCTTGCATCATTCCCCCAGAGTGCCGCAACCTTACATCATTGCCCCCAGAGTGTCACCACCTTACATCATTGCCCCCAGAGTGCCACCACCTTGCATCATTCCCTCAGAGTGCCGCAACCTTACATCATTGTCCCCAGAGTGCCACTATCCTTCATCAGTGCCCCCAGAGTACCACCACCCTACATCAGTGTCTCTAGAGTGTCAGCACCTTACATCAGTGTCTCTAAAGTGCCACCACCTTACATAAGTGTTTCCAGAGTACCACAACCTTACATCAGTGTTCCCAGAGTGCCACCACCTTACACCAGTGTCTCCAGAGTGCCATCACCTTACATCAGTGTCTCCAGAATGCCATCACCTTACATCAGTGTCCCCAGAGTGCCACCATCTTACATCATTGCCCCAGAGTGCCACCACCTTATATCAGTGTCCCCAGAGTGTCGCCACCTTACATCAGTGTCCCTAGAGTACCACCACCTTACATCATTGCCCCGAGTGTGTCACCACCTTACATCAGTGTCTCCAGAGTGCAATCACATTCCATAAGTGTCCCCAGAGTGCCACCACCTTACAACAGTGTCTCCAGAATGCCATCACCTTACATCAGTGTCCCCAGAGTGTCACCACCTTCCATCATTGCACCAGAGTGCCACCACCTTAGATAAGTGTCCCCAGAGTACCATCACCTTACATCAGTGTCCCCAGAGTTTTACCACCTTACATCAGTGTCCCCAGAGTGCCACCACCTTACATCAGTGTCTCCAGTGTGCCACCACCTTACAACAGTGTCTCCAGAGTGCAATCACCTTACATTAATGTCCCCAGAGTGCCACTACCTTACATCATTGCCCCTAGAATGCCACCGATCTTACATCAGTGTCCCCAGAGTGCCATCACCTTACAACAGTGCCCCTAGAATGCCACCGACCTTACATCAGTGTCCCCAGGGTGCCACCACCTTACATCAGTGTCTCCAGTGTGCCACCACCTTACACCAGTGTCTCCAGAGTGCAATCACCTTACATCAGTGTCCCCAGAGTGCCACTACCTTACATCATTGCCCCTAGAATGCCACCGATCTTACATCAGTGTCCCCAGAGTGCCATCACCTTACATCAGTGTCTCCAGTGTGCCACCACCTTACACCAGTGTCTCCAGAGTACAATCACCTTACATCAGTGTCCCCAGAGTGCCACTACCTTACATCATTGCCCCTAGAATGCCACCGATCTTACATCAGTGTCCACAGAGTGCCATCACCTTACATCAGTGTCCCTAGAATGCCACCACATTTCATCAGTGTCTGCCGAGTGCCACCACCTTACATCAGTGTCTCCAGAATGCCATCACCTTACATCAGTGTCCCCAGAGTGTCACCACCCTACATCATTGCCCCAGAGTGCCACCACCTTAGATAAGTGTCCCCAGAGTACCACCACTTTACATCAGTGTTTCCAGAGTTTTACCACCTTACATCAGTGTCCCCAGAGTGCCACCACCTTACATCAGTGTCTCCAGTGTGCCACCACCTTACAACAGTGTCTCCAGAGTGCAATCACCTTACATCAGTGTCCCCAGAGTGCCACTACCTTACATCATTGCCCCTAGAATGCCACCGATCTTACATCAGTGTCCCCAGAGTGCCATCACCTTACATCAGTGTCCCTAGAATGCCATCACATTACATCAGTGTCTGCCGAGTGCCACCACCTTACATCAGTGTCTCCAGAATGCCATCACCTTACATTAGTGTCCCCAGAGTGCCACCACCTTACATCATTGCCCCCAGAGTGCCACCACCTTACATGATTGCCCCCAGAGTGTCACCACCTTACATCATTGCCCCGGAGTGCTGCCACCTTAGATCAGTGTCCCTAGAGTACCACCGCCCTACATCAGTGTCTCTAGAGTGTCACCACCTTACATCAGTGTCCCTAGAGTGCCACCATCTTACATAAGTGTCCCCAGAGTACCACCACCTTACATCAGTGCCCCTAGAATGCCACCGACCTTACATCAGTGTCCCCAGAGTGCCACCACCTTACATCAGTGTCTCCAGTGTGCCACCACCTTACATCAGTGTCTCCAGAGTGCAATCACATTCCATAAGTGTCCCCAGAGTGCCACTACCTTACATCATTGCCCCTAGAATGCCACCGATCTTACATCAGCGTCCCCAGAGTGCCATCACCTTACATCAGTGTCCCTAGAATGCCACCAGATTTCATCAGTGTCTGCCCAGTGCCACCACCTTACAACAGTGTCTCCAGAATGCCATCACCTTACATCAGTGTCCCCAGAGTGTCACCACCTTCCATCATTGCACCAGAGTGCCACCACCTTAGATAAGTGTCCCCAGAGTACCATCACCTTACATCAGTGTCCCCAGAGTTTTACCACCTTACATAAGTGTCCCCAGAGTGCCACCACCTTACATCAGTGTCTCCAGTGTGCCACCACCTTACAACAGTGTCTCCAGAGTGCAATCACCTTACATTAATGTCCCCAGAGTGCCACTACCTTACATCATTGCCCCTAGAATGCCACCGATCTTACATCAGTGTCCCCAGAGTGCCATCACCTTACATCAGTGTCCCTAGAATGTCACCACATTACATCAGTGTCTGCCGAGTGCCACCACCTTACATCAGTGTCTCCAGAATGTCATCACCTTACATCAGTGTCCCCAGGGTACCACCACCTTACATCATTGCCCCCAGAGTGTCACCACCTGTACATTATTGCCCCCAGAGTGTCATCACCTTACATCATTGTCCCCAGAATGCCACTACACTACATTAGTCCCCCCAGAGTACCAACGCCCTACATCAGTGTCCCCAGAGTTTTACCACCTTACATCAGTGTCCCCAGAGTGCCACCACCTTACATCAGTGTCTCCAGTGTGCCACCACCTTACAACAGTGTCTCCAGAGTGCAATCACCTTACATCAATGTCCCCAGAGTGCCACTACCTTACATCATTGCCCCTAGAATGCGACCGATCTTACATCAGTGTCCGCAGAGTGCAATCACCTTACATCAATGTCCCCAGAGTGCCACTACCTTACATCATTGCCCCTAGAATGCGACCGATCTTACATCAGTGTCCGCAGAGTGCCATCACCTTACATCAGTGTCCCTAGAATGCCACCACATTACATCAGTGTCTGCCGAGTGCCACCATCTTACATCAGTGTCTCCAGAATGCCATCACCTTACACCAGTGTCCCCAGAGTGCCACCACCTTACATCATTGCCCCCGGAGTGTCAACACCTTACATCATTGCCCCTAGAATGCCACCACCTTACATCAGTGCCCCCAGAGTGCCACCACCTTACATCATTGCCCCCAGAGTGCCACCACCTTACATCATTGCCCCCAGAGTGTCACCACCTTACATCAGTGCCCCCAGAGTACCACCACCCTACATCATTGCCCCCCAGAGAGCCGCCACCTTACATCATTGTCCCAGAGTGCCACCACCTTACATCATTGCCCCAGAGTGCCACTACCCTGCATCAGTGCCCCCAGAGTTTCACCACCCTACATCAGTGTCCCCAGAGTACCACCACCTTATATCAGTGTCCCTAAAGTACTGATGTAAGGTGGTAAAACTCTGGGCACACTGATGTAAGGCGGTGGTACTCTGGGGACACTTATGTAAGGTGGTGGCACCTTACATCAGTGTCTCCAGTGTGCCACCACCTTACAACAGTGTCTCTAGAGTGCAATCACCTTGCATCAGTGTCTCCAGGGTGCCCCCACCTTACATCAGTGTCTCCAGAGTGCAATTACCTTACATCAATGTCCCCAGAGTGCCACTACCCTACATTGTTGCCCCTAGAATGCCACCACCTTACATCAGTGCCCCCAGAGTGCCACCACCTTACATCATTTCCCTCAGAGTGCCACCACTCTGAGTTTCACCGATCTTACATCAGTGTCCCCAGAGTGCCATCACCTTACATCAGTGTCCCTAGAATGCCACCACATTACATCAGTGTCTGCCGAGTGCCACCACCTTACATCAGTGTCTCCAGAATGTCATCACCTTACATCAGTGTTCACAGAGTGCCACGACCTTACATCATTGCCCCCAGAGTGTCACCACCTTACATCATTGCCCCAGAGTGCTGCCACCTTACATCAGTGTCCCTAGAGTGTCACCACCTTACGTCATTGCCCCCAGAGTGCCACCACCTTAAATCATTGTCCCCAGAGTGCCACTACACTACATTAGTGCCCCCAGAGTACCACTCCCCTACATCAGTGTCTCTAGAGTGTCACCACCTTACATTAGTGTCCCTAGAGTGCCACCACCTTACATAAATGTGCCCAGAGTACCACCACCTTACATCAGTGTCCCCAGAGCGTCACCACCTTACATCAGTGCCCCTAGAATGGCACCGACCTTACATCAGTATCCCCAGAGTGCCACCACCTTACATCAGTGTCTCCAGAGTGCCACCACCTTACATCATTGTCCCAGAGTGCCACTGCCTTACATCATTGCCCCTAGAATGCTACCGACCTTACATCAGTGTCCCCAGAGTGCCACTACCTTACATCAGTGCTCCCAGAGTGCCACCACCTTACATCAGTGTCCCCAGAGTGTCACCACCTTACATCAGTGTCCCCAGAGTGTCACCACCTTACATCAGTGTCCCCAGAATGCCACGACCTTACACCAGTGTCTCCAGAGTGCCACCACCTTACATCAGTGCCCCTAGAATGCCACCGACCTTACATCAGTGTCCCCAGTGTGCCACCACCTTATATTGGTGTCTCCAGAGTGCAATCACCTTACATCAGTTTCCCCAGAGTGCCACTACCTTACATCATTGCCCCTAGAATGCCACTGACCTTACATCAGTGCCCCCAGAGTGCCACCACCTTACATCAGTGTCCCCAGAGTGTCACCACCTTACATCAGTGTCCCCAGAGTGCCACCACCTTACACCAGTGTGTACAGAGTGCCACCACCTTACATCAGTGCCCCTAGAATGCCATTGACCTTACATCAGTGTCTCCAGTGTGCCACCACCTTACATACGTTTCCCCAGAGTTCCACTACCTTACATCATTGCCCCTAGAATGCCACCGACCTTACAACAGTGTCCCCAGAGTGTCGCCACCTTACATCAGTGCCCCCAGAGTACCACCACCTTACTTCGGTGTCTCCAGAGTACCACCAACCTACATCATTGCCCCCAGAGTACCACCAACCTACATCATTGCCCCCAGAGTGCCACCACCTTACATCCCATTCATGAATTGCTGAGGTGTGACTGCGGCCTGAAGAAAAAAATGACATTTAATTCTGGAGGAATACGTGAGATTTGGAACGTAACCCTTTGTTGGAATTCGCACTCTTCGCCATGCCTTGATTTCGGTGGAATTGGTTGTATTGGAGGCAGCAAATCTGTTGCCAAACAAGTGATTCAGATCTGAGGATCCGCCCTGACTAAGCAAATGTCCACCAATCAGAGGGCAGGATCTGCAGAGAATTTGGCATTCACTTATTTTATTCATTTATTAACGCCCGCACCATGTGACGCCTGAGACTCGTTTTAAAGGGACGCACCCGATAATAAAGCGGCGTCTCTGGCAGCAGTGGAGGGGTTAGCGCCCCCTGACATCAGGTTTTTAAGGTTTTCTTCCTGAGAACTTTTCTAGAGAAAAACATTTCCCCTGCACTGTCCACGTGTCAGTGAAAGGGGAACTTCTGACCTCAGACTGTAATCAGGAAACACGAGGGTGACACATACACAGTGCCGCGCTCTATTGCTCTCCGCTAAAGTGGAACTCCGGAAAAAACAAACAGTCCAGGAATGACTCGTGTAGACAGCTGCTCCCTGTGTGGGCAGAAGAGCTAACAATCTATATCAGATGTTAGGCATCGATCACCTCAAAGCAAGCCTTCTGTGTGTGTTCAGGACCACTTTAGCCAGGCACATAACACGGGGGGTCTATTCATTAAAAAAAATTCACCTCAGGAAAGATGTTTCAGTTTATAGATGCGGTGGGCCCCTTAATGGGATAGTTTTGGGGCCCCATCACACAAAAAAAAATCACATATGTTATTATGTATAATATGTTATTTCCTATGATCATCAGCTCCATCCAGTGGCCATAATTTGGTATTTTTTGCTGAAATACCTAGATCAGGAAAATAATGCATTATGGCCACTAGATGGAGCTGATGATCATAGGAAATAAACATATTAGACACAATATGGGGATTATTGTGTTTAATTTTATTTTTTTTAATAAATGGACCCCTGTGTGATGTCACTGCCTCTGTAACCCCATGGTATTTGCTATGGTGAAATATAAAACTGCTTTCGTAACAAACTGAATCTACATTTATTTTATTTGATGTGCCAAATGCTCCTGCTGCCTGTATAAACCAGACAGTGCCGGGCCCCCTGCACTTCCGGGCCCCCTGCACTTCCGGGTCCCCTGCACTTCCGGGCCCCCTGCACTTCCGGGTCCCCTGCACTTCCGGGCCCCCTGCACTTCCGGGCCCCCTGCACTTCCGGGTCCCCTGCACTTCCAGGCCCCCTGCACTTCCGGGTCCCCTGCACTTCCAGGCCCCCTGCACTTCCAGGCCCCCTGCACTTCCAGGCCCCCTGCACTTCCAGGCCCCTGCACTTCTGCCTCCCTGCACTTCCGGGCCCCCTGCACTTCCGGCCCCCCTGCACTTCTGCCTCCCTGCACTTCCGGGCCCCCTGCACTTCCGGGCCCCCTGAACTTCTGCCTCCCTGCACTTCCAGGCCCCCTGCACTTCCGGGCCCCCTGCACTTCCGGGTCCCCTGCACTTCTGCCTCCCTGCACTTCCAGGCCCCCTGCACTTCCGGGCCCCCTGCACTTCCGGGCCCCCTGCACTTCCAGGCCCCCTGCACTTCCGGGTCCCCTGCACTTCTGCCTCCCTGCACTTCCAGGCCCCATGCACTTCCGGGCCCCCTGCACTTCTGCCTCCCTGCACTTCCAGGCCCCATGCACTTCCGGGCCCCCTGCTCTTCCGGGCCCCCTGCACTTCTGCCTCCCTGCACTTCCAGGCCCCCTGCACTTCCGGGCCCCTGCACTTCTGCCTCCCTGCACTTCCAGGCCCCCTGCACTTCCGGGCCCCTGCACTTCTGCCTCCCTGCACTTCCGGGCCCCCTGCACTTCTGCCTCCCTGCACTTCCGGGCCCCCTGCACTTCCGGGCCCCCATGGCCATTGCATGGCCTGCTATGGATAGAGTTGGAGACCAGCCATAGCAGACTGCGGAATATATGCTACACGTGAATGTAAACGTCAGCTGACTGACCTTATGTATTAAGGTGCTGTGTATAATGAACTATTTCTATTTTATTTTAAATAAAATCTTTAATTTTGACATTTTCATCATCTGTTGCGTCTCAGCGCTTCTGATCTCCTGCAGCCTCTTAGCAGCCACTTCATGTCTCCATGCTCTCCAGTGATGGCCACACGGCATTGCCCAGGACGGGTCTCCTTGTGGTGACAACAGTGGACCGTGTCTGTGTAATGTGTGGTGGAACGGCCACCTATAGTCTCCATCGGAAGCCCATGTGACGGGGTGACAACACAGGAGCACAAGTGAGAGACAGGAACCGAGCGTTGTCACCCTATAACAGGAAGTGCCTGAACAAGGACCTCCATGGTGGGATCAGCAGGGATTATTTTGAGGAACCATCCGGCGTCAGCAGTTTCTCCCCATGGAAATAAGCGATGGCAAGATGACCACCGCTCATCTCTATGCCCTCGGAGGACCGGAGCGAAGTCATGATGTCACTTCCTGTTCTCAGGCCATGTAAACAAAATGTTTTTTTTTTTTCTTCTTAAATCAAAAGTGATTAAATCCTGGTGACAACTGCCCCCTCCCCCCCAATATTACTCTGGGTGTCATAGTGACAGGAAGTTCAGTGAAATCTCCCCAATGGGTTCTCAGACAGAAATATAAGCGGGATGTTATATAAAAATGACTGATTAGGCTTCGGGGTCCTCACACAGCACACAGATAATGGAAAGGTGCCGACATGCATTTTTTTGACGTGCGTTTCAATGCTCTGCAATGCGTTTTTTTTAACCACTCCTTGCAGTGCGTTTCCTAAACCCTTTTGTTTTTTTTCATTCTGTATTCTATAAGGTCTGATTCACACTTATGCGGGTCGCATATTCCGGGGGCATTTTGTGTTTTTTTCAATAGACGCTTTTGATCCATTGCAGTCTATGGAACCAAAAACCAGAACCCCCCCCCCCCCCCTTTCCATAGAATGTAGTTCTTAGAAGGCTCCTCTCCACCTCATTCTTATGGTCTGTCTCCGGAATATTCTCTCCAGTAGTGGAAGTCTGCACTGCAGTGACCCCGGCCAGCCAATCACACATGTCGCTGTCACGTTCCTATCGCCTCTGCAGGGCGCGGCGTGTATTGTCTGAGAGAAATGCGACTCGCTGGAGTGTTGTGACCCGTGGGGGGGGGGAGAGGGGGGTGAGGCAAAGTTCACTATGGAGTTTTCTTTTATTCTTAAAGTGGACCTGTCAGTAACATCACAAGTCTTCCTGAATAAATCCCGAGACGTACCCAATACACAGCGAGAGGAGCATTCTACAGAGGAACTCCGCCTGATATTATTATTATTATTACAGGTATTTATCAGTCCCGCCCCCAGGGAGCTGACAATCAAAGGTCCCCAACTCACATCCATACACACACTGGGGCCAATATAGACCAGAGACCGTTATTTGTTGTTTCTACCAATCTACGCATTTTGCTTTTTTTTCCTCCTGAATCAGATTGAAACTGACACTACTAATAATAATATCCTAAAATGAACGAATCCCGACCTGTGACCCCCAACTTTTCACTCTGCTCATGACCTTTCACTCCAACCCCGGCACTGACCGACATCAAATGAATCATCAAACTCATCCTTCTTTTTTTACCATTATTATTATTTTTTAGCATATTTATCCTCTATGTATACATGCAGGATACATTATATAATACATTGTATACATACAGGATATATTATATAATACATTGTATACATGCAGGATATATTATATAATACATTGTATACATACAGGATATATTATATAATACATTGTATACATAAAGGATATATTATATAATACATTGTATACATACAGGATATATTATATAATACATTGTATACATGCAGGATACATTATATAATACATTGTATACATACAGGATATATTATATAATACGTTGTATACATACAGGATATAATATATAATACATTGTATACATACAGGATACATTATATAATACATTGTATACATGCAGGATATAATATATAATACATTGTGTACATGCAGGATACATTATATAATACATTGTATACATGCAGGATACATTATATAATACATCGTATACATACAGGATCCATTATATAATACATTGTATACATGCAGGATATAATATATAATACATTGTATACATACAGGATATATTATATAATACATTGTATACATACAGGATATATTATATAATACATTGTATACATAAAGGATATATTATATAATACATTGTATACATACAGGATATATTATATAATACATTGTATACATGCAGGATACATTATATAATACATTGTATACATACAGGATATATTATATAATACGTTGTATACATACAGGATATAATATATAATACATTGTATACATACAGGATACATTATATAATACATTGTATACATGCAGGATATAATATATAATACATTGTGTACATGCAGGATACATTATATAATACATTGTATACATGCAGGATACATTATATAATACATCGTATACATACAGGATCCATTATATAATACATCATATACATACAGGATACATTATATAATACATTGTATACATACAGGATCCATTATATAATACATTGTATACATGCAGGATATAATATATAATACATTGTATACATACAGGATACATTATATAATACATTGTATACATGCAGGATATAATATATAATACATTGTGTACATGCAGGATACATTATATAATACATCGTATACATACAGGATCCATTATATAATACATCATATACATACAGGATACATTATATAATACATTGTATACATGCAGGATACATTATATAATACATTGTATACATGCAGGATATAATATATAATACATTGTATACATACAGGATATATTATATAATACATTGGGGGTTATTTACTAAAGACAAATCCACTTTACACTACAAGTACATTTGGAAGTTCAGTCTCTGTAGATCTGAGGGGGACATGCAAGGAAAATAAAAAACAGCATTTTATTTTGCACGTGATTGGATGATAAAATCAGCAGAGCTTCCCCTCATTTCAGATCTTCCCCTCAGATCCCCAGCGTCTGAACTTCTAAGTGTACTTTTAGTGCAGAGTGGATTTGCCTTTAGTAAATAACCCCTAATGCATCTTTCTCTCCATTCAAGAAGAAAAAGAAAACACATGGGTCGGCTGTACAGTGACTGATCACTCTTATAGCCAATCAGAGGCTATCACAGCAATCGGGTGATGGAGATCCGGGACTCCCGGTTTTCGATCACTAGTACAAGACTCGGGGTTCTCGGTGATGGCCCGGTCTCTGTGCAGTGCGCTCCCCGTACGATCTTCCTATGGGTCCAAATTACATCGATGCCGTTTCCTGCAGTATACTTTTTGGAAAGGTGTCGGGACTTTGCTGCACGCCGAACGGTGCATCTCCAGCTCCATAGACTTCAATGGAAGCACATGTACATGCGTTTATGGTGGAGTCTTGTGTATAACAAGCAGTCTCCTCCTCCTAAAAATAAAATCACATGAATCATGAAAAAGCACCAAAAACGGAATCATCTGCGCATGTACCGGTGTGAACCGAGAGGTGGCGACACCAAGATCTATCTACACTTTCTGAGAGGACTTTAATTTATTACAGGAATTCCTAAAGTGGAACTCCGCTGCATCTGAGCGCCACACACTGAAAATGAGATTTCATTTATTTTTAATATTCAAAGCAAACTCCCCAAACCATCCATACACCCATGTCTCCATCCATCCATCCATGTCTCCATCCATCCACCCATGTCTCCATCCATCCATCCATGTCTCCATCCATCCATCCATGTCTCCATCCATCCATCCACGTCTCCATCCATCCATGTCTCCATCCATCCACCCATGTCTCCATCCATCCATCCATGTCTCCATCCATCCATCCATGTCTCCATCCATCCATCCATCCATGTCTCCATCCATCCATCCATGTCTCCATCCATCCATCCATCCATGTCTCCATCCATCCACCCATGTCTCCATCCATCCATCCATGTCTCCATCCATCCATCCATGTCTCCATCCATCCATCCATCCATGTCTCCATCCATCCATGTCTCCATCCATCCACCCATGTCTCCATCCATCCATCCATGTCTCCATCCATCCATCCATGTCTCCATCCATCCATCCATCCACGTCTCCATCCATCCACCAATGTCTCCATCCATCCATGTCTCCATTCCATCCATCCATGTCTCCATCCATCCACCCATGTCTCCATCCATCCATCCATGTCTCCATCCATCCATGTCTCCATCCATCCATCCATCCACGTCTCCATCCATCCATGTCTCCATCCATCCATCCATGTCTCCATCCATCCACCCATGTCTCCATCCATCCACCCATGTCTCCATCCATCCATCCATGTCTCCATCCATCCATCCATGTCTCCATCCATCCATCCATCCACGTCTCCATCCATCCACCAATGTCTCCATCCATCCATGTCTCCATTCCATCCATCCATGTCTCCATCCATCCACCCATGTCTCCATCCATCCATCCATGTCTCCATCCATCCATCCATGTCTCCATCCATCCATCCACGTCTCCATCCATCCACCAATGTCTCCATCCATCCATGTCTCCATCCATCCATCCATGTCTCCATCCATCCATCCATGTCTCCATCCATCCACCCATGTCTCCATCCATCCATCCATCCATCCATGTCTCCATCCATCCATCCACGTCTCCATCCATCCACCAATGTCTCCATCCATCCATGTCTCCATCCATCCACCCATGTCTCCATCCATCCATCCATGTCTCCATCCATCCATCCATGTCTCCATCCATCCACCCATGTCTCCATCCATGTCTCCATCCATCCATCCATGTCTCCATCCATCCATCCATGTCTCCATCCATCCATCCATCCACGTCTCCATCCATCCACCAATGTCTCCATCCATCCATGTCTCCATTCCATCCATCCATGTCTCCATCCATCCACCCATGTCTCCATCCATCCATCCATGTCTCCATCCATCCATCCATGTCTCCATCCATCCATCCACGTCTCCATCCATCCACCAATGTCTCCATCCATCCATGTCTCCATCCATCCATCCATGTCTCCATCCATCCATCCATGTCTCCATCCATCCACCCATGTCTCCATCCATCCATCCATCCATCCATGTCTCCATCCATCCATCCACGTCTCCATCCATCCACCAATGTCTCCATCCATCCATGTCTCCATCCATCCACCCATGTCTCCATCCATCCATCCATGTCTCCATCCATCCATCCATGTCTCCATCCATCCATCCATGTCTCCATCCATACATCCATGTCTCCATCCATCCACCCATCCATCCATGTTTTCATCCATCCACCAATGTCTCCATCCATCCATCCATGTCTCCATCCATCCATCCATCCATGTCTCCATCCATCCACCAATGTCTCCATCCATCCATGTCTCCATCCATCCACCCATGTCTCCATCCATCCACCCATGTCTCCATCCATCCACCCATGTCTCCATCCATGTCTCCATCCATCCACCCATGTCTCCATCCATGTCTCCATCCATCCACCCATGTCTCCATCCATCCACCCATGTCTCCATCCATCCACCCATGTCTCCATCCATCCATCCATGTCTCCATCTATCCACCCATGTCTCCATCCATCCACCCATGTCTCCATCCATCCATCCATCCATCCATGTCTCCATCCATCCACCCATGTCTCCATCCATCCACCAATGTCTCCATCCATCCATGTCTCCATCCATCCATCCATGTCTCCATCCATCCATCCATCCATGTCTCCATCCATCCACCCATGTCTCCATCCATCCATCCATGTCTCCATCCACCCAGCCATGTCTCCATCCATCCACGCATGTCTCCATCCATACATCCATGTCTCCATCCATCCACCCATGTCTCCATCCATCCACCAATGTCTCCATCCATCCATCCATGTCTCCATCCATCCACCCATGTCTCCATCCATCCATCCACGTCTCCATCCATCCACCCATGTCTCCATCCATCCATTTATGTCTCCATCCATCCACCCATGTCTCCATCCATCCACGCATGTCTCCATCCATCCATGTCTCCATCCATCCATCCATGTTTCCATCCATCCACCAATGTCTCCATCCATCCATGTCTCCATCCATCCACCCATGTCTCCATCCATCCACCCATGTCTCCATCCATCCACCCATGTCTCCATCCATCCATCCATGTCTCCATCCATCCATTCATGTCTCCATCCATCCATTCACGTCTCCATCCATCCACCAATGTTTCCATCCATCCATGTCTCCATCCATCCACCCATGTCTCCATCCATGTCTCCATCCATCCATCCATGTCTCCATCCATCCACCCATGTCTCCATCCATCCACCCATGTCTCCATCCATCCATCCATGTCTCCATCCATCCATCCATCCATGTCTCCATCCATCCATCCACAAATGTCTCCATCCATCCATCCATGTCTCCATCCATCCATCCACAAATGTCTCCATCCATCCACCCATGTCTCCATCCATCCATCCATCCATCCATGTCTCCATCCATCCTTGTCTCCATCCATCTATGTCTCCATCCATCCATCCATGTCTCCATCCATCCACCCATGTCTCCATCCATCCATGTCTCCATCCATCCTTGTCTCCATCCATCCATGTCTCCATCCACCCATGTCTCCATCCATCCATCCATGTCTCCATCCATCCATCCATCCATCCATGTCTCCATCCATCCATGTCTCCATCCATGTCTCCATCCATCCATCATCCATGTCTCCATCCATCCACCCATGTCTCCATCCATCCATCCATGTCTCCATCCATCCATGTCTCCATCCATCCATCCATCCATGTCTCCATCCATCCATGTCTCCATCCATCCATGTCTCCATCCATCCATATCTCCATCCATCCATGTCTCCAGCCATCCATCCACCCATGTCTCCATCCATCCACCCATGTCTCCATCCATCCATTCATCCATGTCTCCATCCATCCATCCATCCATGTCTCCATCCATCCATGTTTCCATCCAACCATCCATCCATGTCTCCATCCATCCATCCATCCATGTCTCCATCCATCCATGTCTTCATCCATCCATCCATCCATGTCTCCATCCATTCATCCATGTCTCCATCCATCCACCCATGTCTCCATCCATCCATCCATGTCTCCATCCATCCATCCATGTCTCCAGCCATGTCTTCATCCATCCATCCATGTCTCCATCCATGCATCCCTGTCTCCATCCATCCATGTCTCCATCCATCCATCCATGTCTCCATCCATCCATCCATCCATGTCTACATCCATCCATCCATCCATGTCTCCATCAATCCACCCATGTCTCCATCCATCCCTTCATCCATCCATCCATGTCTCCATCCATCCATCCATCCATCCATCCATGTCTCCATCCATCCATCCATCCATGTCTTCATCCATCCATTCATGTATCCATCCATCCATCCATCCATCCATCCGTCTTCATCCATCCATCCATCCATGTCTCCATCCATCCATCCATCCATCCATCCATCCATGTCTTCATCCATCCATCCATCCATGTCTCCATCCATGTCTACATCCATCCACCCATGTCTCCATCCATCCATCTATGTCTTCATCCATCCATCTGTCTCCACCCATCCATCCACCCACATCTCCATCCATCCATATCTCCATCCATCCATCCATGTCTCCATCCATCCATGTCTCCATCCATCCATGTCTCCATCCATCCATGTCTCCATCCATCCATCCATGTCTCCATCCATCCATCCACCCACGTCTCCATCCATCCATGTCTTCATCCATCTGTCTCCACCCATCCATCCACCTACATCTTCATCCACCCATGTCTCCATCCATCCATGTCTCCATCCATGCATCCCTGTCTCCATCCATCCATGTCTCCATCCATCCATGTCTCCATCCATCCATCCATGTCTCCATCCATCCATCCATGTCTACATCCATCCATCCATCCATGTCTCCATCAATCCACCCATGTCTCCATCCATCCCTTCATCCATCCATCCATGTCTCCATCCATCCATCCATCCATGTCTCCATCCATCCATGTCTTCATCCATCCATTCATGTATCCATCCATCCATCCATCCATCCATCCATCCATCCGTCTTCATCCATCCATCCATCCATGTCTCCATCCATGTCTACATCCATCCACCCATGTCTCCATCCATCCATCTATGTCTTCATCCATCCATCTGTCTCCACCCATCCATCCACCCACGTCTCCATCCATCCATGTCTCCATCCATCCATCTATGTCTCCATCCATCCATCCATCCATCCATCCATTTCTCCATCCATCCATGTCTCCATCCATCCATCCACCCATGTCTCCATCCATCCATATCTCCATCCATCCATGTCTCCATCCATCCATATCTCCATCCATCCATCCATGTCTCCATCCATCCATGTCTCCATCCATCCATGTCTCCATCCATCCATCCATGTCTCCATCCATCCATCCACCCACGTCTCCATCCATCCATGTCTTCATCCATCTGTCTCCACCCATCCATCCACCTACATCTTCATCCACCCATGTCTCCATCCATCTATGTCTCCATCCATCCATCCATCCATGTCTTCATCCATCCATCCATCCATCCATGTCTCCATCCATCCATTTTTCCATCCATACATTTCTCCATCCATCCATCCACCCATGTCTCCATCCATCCATGTATCCATCCATCCATCCACCCATGTCTCCATCCATCCATGTATCCATCCATCCATGTCTCCATCCATCCATATATCCATCCATTCATGTCTTCATCCATCCATCCATGTCTCCATCCATGTCTCCATCCATCCATATCTCCATCCATTCATGTCTTCATCCATCCATCCATCTGTCTCCACCCATCCATCCACCCACGTCTCCATCCATCCATGTCTCCATCCATCCATCTATGTCTCCATCCATCCATCCATCCACCCATGTCTCCATCCATCCATGTCTCCATCCATCCATGTCTCCATCCATCCATCCATGTCTCCATCCATCCATCCACCCACGTCTCCATCCATCCATATCTCCATCCATCCATCCATGTCTCCATCCATCCATGTCTCCATCCATCCATCCATCCATCCATGTCTCCATCCATCCATTTTTCCATCCATACATTTCTCCATCCATCCATCCACCCATGTCTCCATCCATCCATGTATCCATCCATCCATCCATCCATCCATGTCTCCATCCATCCATATATCCATCCATTCATGTCTTCATCCATCCATCCATGTCTCCATCCATGTCTCCATCCATCCATATCTCCATCCATTCATGTCTTCATCCATCCATCCATCTGTCTCCACCCATCCATCCACCCACGTCTCCATCCATCCATGTCTCCATCCATCCATCTATGTCTCCATCCATCCATCCATCCATCCATCCATGTCTCCATCCATCCATGTCTCCATCCATCCATGTCTCCATCCATCCATCCATGTCTCCATCCATCCATTCACCCACGTCTCCATCCATCCATATCTCCATCCATCCATCCATGTCTCCATCCATCCATGTCTCCATCCATCCATCCATCCATCCACCCATGTCTCCATCCATCCATGTCTCCATCCATCCATCCATGTCTCCATCCATCCATGTCTCCATCCATCCATCCATCCATCCATCCACCCATGTCTCCATCCATCCATGTCTCCATCCATCCATCAATGTCTCCATCCATCCATCCACCCACGTCTCCATCCATCCATGTCTTCATCCATCTGTCTCCACCCATCCATCCACCTACATCTTCATCCACCCATGTCTCCATCCATCCATGTCTCCATCCATGCATCCCTGTCTCCATCCATCCATGTCTCCATCCATCCATCCATGTCTCCATCCATCCATCCATGTCTACATCCATCCATCCTTCCATGTCTCCATCAATCCACCCATGTCTCCATCCATCCCTTCATCCATCCATCCATGTCTCCATCCATCCATCCATCCATCCATGTCTCCATCCATCCATCCATGTCTTCATCCATCCATTCATGTATCCATCCATCCATCCATCCATCCGTCTTCATCCATCCATCCATCCATCCATCCATCCGTCTTCATCCATCCATCCATCCATCCATGTCTCCATCCATGTCTACATCCATCCACCCATGTCTCCATCCATCCATCTATGTCTTCATCCATCCATCTGTCTCCACC
The DNA here is from genome assembly GCA_037952835.1 of Lithobates septentrionalis. Lineage (NCBI taxonomy): Eukaryota > Metazoa > Chordata > Amphibia > Anura > Ranidae > Lithobates > Lithobates septentrionalis. The sequence continues at coordinate 51,121 of JBBDGP010003932.1, read as the reverse complement.
CATCCATCCACCCACGTCTCCATCCATCCATGTCTCCATCCATCCATCTATGTCTCCATCCATCCTTCCATCCATCCATCCATCCATTTCTCCATCCATCCATGTCTCCATCCATCCATCCACCCATGTCTCCATCCATCCATATCTCCATCCATCCATGTCTCCATCCATCCATATCTCCATCCATCCATCCATGTCTCCATCCATCCATGTCTCCATCCATCCATCCATCCATGTCTCCATCCATCCATCCACCCACGTCTCCATCCATCCATCCATCCATGTCTCCATCCATCCATCCATGTCTCCATCCATGTCTCCATCCATCCATCATCCATGTCTCCATCCATCCACCCATGTCTCCATCCATGTCTCCATCCATCCATGTCTCCATCCATCCATCCATCCATGTCTCCATCCATCCATGTCTCCATCCATCCATATCTCCATCCATCCATGTCTCCATCCATCCATCCACCCATGTCCCCATCCATCCACCCATGTCTCCATCCATCCATTCATCCATGTCTCCATCCATTCATCCATCCATGTCTCCATCCATCCATGTTTCCATCCAACCATCCATCCATGTCTCCATCCATCCATCCATCCATGTCTCCATCCATCCATGTCTTCATCCATCCATCCATCCATCCATGTCTCCATCCATTCATCCATGTCTCCATCCATCCACCCATGTCTCCATCCATCCATCCATGTCTCCATCCATCCATCCATGTCTCCAGCCATGTCTTCATCCATCCATCCATGTCTCCATCCATCCATGTCTCCATCCATGCATCCCTGTCTCCATCCATCCATGTCTCCATCCATCCATCCATGTCTCCATCCATCCATCCATCCATGTCTACATCCATCCATCCATCCATGTCTCCATCAATCCACCCATGTCTCCATCCATCCCTTCATCCATCCATCCATCCATGTCTCCATCCATCCATCCATCCATCCATCCATGTCTCCATCCATCCATCCATCCATCCATCCATCCATGTCTTCATCCATCCATTCATGTATCCATCCATCCATCCGTCTTCATCCATCCATCCATCCATGTCTCCATCCATCCATCCATCCATCCATCCATGTCTTCATCCATCCATCCATCCATGTCTCCACCCATGTCTACATCCATCCACCCATGTCTCCATCCATCCATCTATGTCTTCATCCATCCATCTGTCTCCACCCATCCATCCACCCACGTCTCCATCCATCCATGTCTCCATCCATCCATCTATGTCTCCATCCATCCATCCATCCATCCATCCATCCATTTCTCCATCCATCCATGTCTCCATCCATCCATCCACCCATGTCTCCATCCATCCATATCTCCATCCATCCATGTCTCCATCCATCCATATCTCCATCCATCCATCCATGTCTCCATCCATCCATGTCTCCATCCATCCATGTCTCCATCCATCCATCCATGTCTCCATCCATCCACCCACGTCTCCATCCATCCATGTCTTCATCCATCTGTCTCCACCCATCCATCCACCTACATCTTCATCCACCCATGTCTCCATCCATCTATATCTCCATCCATCCATCCATGTCTTCATCCATCCATCCATCCATCCATGTCTCCATCCATCCATTTTTCCATCCATACATTTCTCCATCCATCCATCCACCCATGTCTCCATCCATCCATGTATCCATCCATCCATCCATCCATGTCTCCATCCATCCATATCTCCATCCATTCATGTCTTCATCCATCCATCCATGTCTCCATCCATGTCTCCATCCATCCATCCATCCATCCATGTCTCCATCCATGTCTCCATCCATCCATGTCTCCATCCATGTCTTCATCCATCCATCTGTCTCCACCCATCCATCCACCCACGTCTCCATCCATCCATGTCTCCATCCATCCATCTATGTCTCCATCCATCCATCCATCCATCCACCCATGTCTCCATCCATCCATATCTCCATCCATCCATGTCTCCATCCATGTCTCCATCCATCCATCCACCCACGTCTCCATCCATCCATGTCTCCATCCATGTCTCCATCCATCCATCCACCCACGTCTCCATCCATCCATATCTCCATCCATCCATCCATGTCTCCATCCATCCATGTCTCCATCCATCCATGTCTCCATCCATCCATCCATGTCTCCATCCATCCACCCACGTCTCCATCCATCCATGTCTTCATCCATCTGTCTCCACCCATCCATCCACCTACATTTTCATCCACCCATGTCTCCATCCATCCATCCATGTCTACATCCATCCATCCATCCATGTCTCCATCAATCCACCCATGTCTCCATCCATCCCTTCATCCATCCATCCATGTCTCCATCCATCCATCCATCCATGTCTCCATCCATCCATGTCTTCATCCATCCATTCATGTATCCATCCATCCATCCATCCATCCGTCTTCATCCATCCATCCATCCATGTCTCCATCCATGTCTACATCCATCCACCCATGTCTCCATCCATCCATCTATGTCTTCATCCATCCATCTGTCTCCACCCATCCATCCACCCACGTCTCCATCCATCCATGTCTCCATCCATCCATCTATGTCTCCATCCATCCATCCATCCATCCATGTCTCCATCCATCCATCCACCCACGTCTCCATCCATCCATGTCTTCATCCATCTGTCTCCACCCATCCATCCACCTACATCTTCATCCACCCATGTCTCCATCCATCTATGTCTCCATCCATTCATCCATCCATGTCTCCATCCATCCATGTCTCCATCCATCCATCCATATCTCCATCCATCCATGTCTCCATCCATCCATCCACCCATGTCTCCATCCATCCACCCATGTCTCCATCCATCCATTCATCCATGTCTCCATCCATCCATCCATCCATCCATGTCTCCATCCATCCATGTTTCCATCCAACCATCCATCCATGTCTCCATCCATCCATCCATCCATGTCTTCATCCATCCATCCATCCATCCATGTCTCCATCCATTCATCCATGTCTCCATCCATCCACCCATGTCTCCATCCATCCATCCATGTCTCCATCCATCCATCCATCCATGTCTCCAGCCATGTCTTCATCCATCCATCCATGTCTCCATCCATGCATCCCTGTCTCCATCCATCCATGTCTCCATCCATCCATCCATGTCTCCATCCATCCATCCATGTCTACATCCATCCATCCATCCATGTCTCCATCAATCCACCCATGTCTCCATCCATCCCTTCATCCATCCATCCATGTCTCCATCCATCCATCCATCCATCCATGTCTCCATCCATGTCTCCATCCATCCATGTCTTCATCCATCCATTCATGTATCCATCCATCCATCCATCCATCCATCCGTCTTCATCCATCCATCCATCCATGTCTCCATCCATGTCTACATCCATCCACCCATGTCTCCATCCATCCATCTATGTCTTCATCCATCCATCTGTCTCCACCCATCCATCCACCCACGTCTCCATCCATCCATCTATGTCTCCATCCATCCATCTATGTCTCCATCCATCCATCCATTTCTCCATCCATCCATGTCTCCATCCATCCATGCACCCATGTCTCCATCCATCCATATCTCCATCCATCCATGTCTCCATCCATCCATATCTCCATCCATCCATCCATGTCTCCATCCATCCATGTCTCCATCCATCCATCCATGTCTCCATCCATCCATCCACCCACGTCTCCATCCATCCATGTCTTCATCCATCTGTCTCCACCCATCCATCCACCTACATCTTCATCCACCCATGTCTCCATCCATCTATGTCTCCATCCATCCATCCATCCATGTCTTCATCCATCCATCCATCCATCCATGTCTCCATCCATCCATTTTTCCATCCATACATTTCTCCATCCATCCATCCACCCATGTCTCCATCCATCCATGTATCCATCCATCCATCCATCCATGTCTCCATCCATCCATATCTCCATCCATCCATGTCTCCATCCATTCATGTCTTCATCCATCCATCCATGTCTCCATCCATGTCTCCATCCATCCATCTGTCTCCACCCATCCATCCACCCACGTCTCCATCCATCCATGTCTCCATCCATCCATCTATGTCTCCATCCATCCATCCACCCATGTCTCCATCCATCCATATCTCCATCCATCCATGTCTCCATCCATCCATATCTCCATCCATCCATCCATGTCTCCATCCATCCATGTCTCCATCCATCCATGTCTCCATCCATCCATCCATGTCTCCATCCATCCATCCACCCACGTCTCCATCCATCCATGTCTCCATCCATCCATATCTCCATCCATCCATCCATGTCTCCATCCATCCATGTCTCCATCCATCCATGTCTCCATCCATCCATGTCTCCATCCATCCATCCATGTCTCCATCCATCCATCCACCCACGTCTCCATCCATCCATGTCTTCATCCATCTGTCTCCACCCATCCATCCACCTACATCTTCATCCACCCATGTCTCCATCCATCCATCCATCCATCCATGTCTTCATCCATCCATCCATCCATCCATCCATGTCTCCATCCATCCATTTTTCCATCCATACATTTCTCCATCCATCCATCCACCCATGTCTCCATCCATCCATGTATCCATCCATCCATCCATCCATCCATCCATGTCTCCATCCATCCATATCTCCATCCATCCATGTCTCCATCCATTCATGTCTTCATCCATCCATCCATGTCTCCATCCATCCATCCATGTCTCCATCCATCCACCCATGTCTCCATCCATCCACCCATGTCTCCATCCATCCACCCATGTCTCCATCCATCCATCCATGTCTCCATCCATCCATCCATCCATGTCTCCATCCATCCATCCACAAATGTCTCCATCCATCCATCCATCCATCCCTCCATCCATCCACCCATGTCTCCATCCATCCATCCATCCATGTCTCCATCCATCCTTGTCTCTATCCATCTATGTCTCCATCCATCCATCCATGTCTCCATCCATCCACCCATGTCTCCATCCATCCACCCATGTCTCCATCCATCCTTGTCTCCATCCATCCATGTCTCCATCCACCCATGTCTCCATCCATCCATCCATGTCTCCATCCATCCATGTCTCCATCCATCCATCCATGTCTCCATCCATGTCTCCATCCATCCATCATCCATGTCTCCATCCATCCACCCATGTCTCCATCCATCCATCCATGTCTCCATCCATCCATGTCTCCATCCATCCATGTCTCCATCCATCCATCCATCCATGTCTCCATCCATCCATGTCTCCATCCATCCATCCATATCTCCATCCATCCATGTCTCCATCCATCCATCCACCCATGTCTCCATCCATCCACCCATGTCTCCATCCATCCATTTATCCATGTCTCCATCCATCCATCCATCCATGTCTCCATCCATCCATGTTTCCATCCAACCATCCATCCATGTCTCCATCCATCCATCCATCCATGTCTTCATCCATCCATCCATCCATGTCTCCATCCATTCATCCATGTCTCCAACCATCCACCCATGTCTCCATCCATCCATCCATGTCTCCATCCATCCATCCATGTCTCCAGCCATGTCTTCATCCATCCATCCAAGTCTCCATCCATGCATCCCTGTCTCCATCCATCCATGTCTCCATCCATCCATCCATGTCTCCATCCATCCATCCATGTCTACATCCATCCATCCATCCATGTCTCCATCAATCCACCCATGTCTCCATCCATCCCTTCATCCATCCATCCATGTCTCCATCCATCCATCCATCCATCTATCCATCCATCCATGTCTCCATCCATGTCTCCATCCATCCATCCATGTCTTCATCCATCCATTCATGTATCCATCCATCCATCCGTCTTCATCCATCCATCCATCCATGTCTACATCCATGTCTACATCCATCCACCCATGTCTCCATCCATCCATCTATGTCTTCATCCATCCATCTGTCTCCACCCATCCATCCACCCACGTCTCCATCCATCCATGTCTCCATCCATCCATCTATGTCTCCATCCATCCATCCATCCATTTCTCCATCCATCCATGTCTCCATCCATCCATCCACCCATGTCTCCATCCATCCATATCTCCATCCATCCATGTCTCCATCCATCCATATCTCCATCCATCCATCCATGTCTCCATCCATCCATGTCTCCATCCATCCATCCATGTCTCCATCCATCCATCCACCCACGTCTCCACCCATCCATCCACCTACATCTTCATCCACCCATGTCTCCATCCATCTATGTCTCCATCCATCCATCCATCCATGTCTTCATCCATCCATCCATCCATCCATGTCTCCATCCATCCATTTTTCCATCCATACATTTCTCCATCCATCCATCCACCCATGTCTCCATCCATCCATGTATCCATCCATCCATCCATCCATGTCTCCATCCATCCATATCTCCATCCATCCATGTCTCCATCCATTCATGTCTTCATCCATCCATCCATGTCTCCATCCATGTCTCCATCCATCCATCCATGTCTTCATCCATCCATCTGTCTCCACCCATCCATCCACCCACGTCTCCATCCATCCATGTCTCCATCCATCCATCTATGTCTCCATCCATCCATCCATCCACCCATGTCTCCATCCATCCATATCTCCATCCATCCATGTCTCCATCCATTCATGTCTTCATCCATCCATCCATGTCTCCATCCATGTCTCCATCCATCCATCCATGTCTTCATCCATCCATCTGTCTCCACCCATCCATCCACCCACGTCTCCATCCATCCATGTCTCCATCCATCCATCTATGTCTCCATCCATCCATCCATCCATCCACCCATGTCTCCATCCATCCATATCTCCATCCATCCATGTCTCCATCCATCCATATCTCCATCCATCCATCCATGTCTCCATCCATCCATGTCTCCATCCATCCATGTCTCCATCCATCCATCCATGTCTCCATCCATCCACCCACGTCTCCATCCATCCATGTCTCCATCCATCCATATCTCCATCCATCCATCCATGTCTCCATCCATCCATGTCTCCATCCACCCACGTCTCCATCCATCCATGTCTTCATCCATCTGTCTCCACCCATCCATCCACCTACATCTTCATCCACCCATGTCTCCATCCATCTATGTCTCCATCCATCCATCCATGTCTCTATCCATCCATCCATCCATGTCTCCATCCATCCATCCATGTCTTCATCCATCCATCCATGTCTCCATCCATCCATTTTTCCATCCATACATTTCTCCATCCATCCATCCACCCATGTCTCCATCCATCCATGTATCCATCCATCCATCCATCCATATCTTCATCCATCCATGTCTCCATCCATTCATGTCTTCATCCATCCATCCATGTCTCCATCCATGTCTCCATCCATCCATCCATCCATCCATGTCTCCATCCATCCATGTCTCCATCCATCCATCCCTTCATCCATCCATCCATGTCTCCATCCATCCATGTCTCCATCCATCCATATCTCCATCCATCCATCCATGTCTCCATCCATCCATGTCTCCATCCATCCATGTCTCCTTCCATCCATATCTCCATCCATCCATCCATGTCTCCATCCATCCATGTCTCCTTCCATCCATATCTCCATCCATCCATGTCTCCATCTATCCATCCATATCTCCATCCATCCATCCATGTCTCATCCATCCATCCATCCATGTCTCCATCCATCCATGTCTTCTTCCATCCATGTCTCCATCCATCCATCCATATCTCCATCCATCCATCCATGTCTCCATCCATCCATATCTCCATCCATCCATCTATGTCTCCATCCATCCACCCATGTCTCCATCCATCCATTTATGTCTCCATCCATCCACCCATGTCTCCATCCATCCACGCATGTCTCCATCCATCCATGTCTCCATCCATCCATCCATGTCTCCATCCATCCACGCATGTCTCCATCCATCCATGTCTCCATCCATCCACCCATGTCTCCATCCATCCACCCATGTCTCCATCCATCCACCCATGTCTCCATCCATCCATCCATCCATCCATGTCTCCATCCATCCATTCATGTCTCCATCCATCCATTCATGTCTCCATCCATCCACCAATGTCTCCATCCATCCATGTCTCCATCCATCCACCCATGTCTCCATCCATGTCTCCATCCATCCATCCATGTCTCCATCCATCCACCCATGTCTCCATCCATCCATCCATGTCTCCATCCATCCATCCATCCATCCATGTCTCCATCCATCCATCCACAAATGTCTCCATCCATCCATCCATCCCTCCATCCATCCACCCATGTCTCCATCCATCCATCCATCCATCCATGTCTCCATCCATCCTTGTCTCTATCCATCTATGTCTCCATCCATCCATCCATGTCTCCATCCATCCACCCATGTCTCCATCCATCCACCCATGTCTCCATCCATGTCTCCATCCATCCTTGTCTCCATCCATCCATGTCTCCATCCACCAATGTCTCCATCCATCCATCCATGTCTCCATCCATCCATGTCTCCATCCATCCATCCATGTCTCCATCCATGTCTCCATCCATCCATCATCCATGTCTCCATCCATCCACCCATGTCTCCATCCATCCATCCATGTCTCCATCCATCCATGTCTCCATCCATCCATCCATCCATCCATGTCTCCATCCATCCATCCATCCATGTCTCCATCCATCCATGTCTCCATCCATCCATATCTCCATCCATCCATGTCTCCATCCATCCATCCACCCATGTCTCCATCCATCCACCCATGTCTCCATCCATCCATTCATCCATGTCTCCATCCATCCATCCATCCATCCATGTCTCCATCCATCCATGTTTCCATCCAACCATCCATCCATGTCTCCATCCATCCATCCATCCATGTCTTCATCCATCCATCCATCCATCCATGTCTCCATCCATTCATCCATGTCTCCATCCATCCACCCATGTCTCCATCCATCCATCCATGTCTCCATCCATCCATCCATCCATGTCTCCAGCCATGTCTTCATCCATCCATCCATGTCTCCATCCATGCATCCCTGTCTCCATCCATCCATGTCTCCATCCATCCATCCATGTCTCCATCCATCCATCCATGTCTACATCCATCCATCCATCCATGTCTCCATCAATCCACCCATGTCTCCATCCATCCCTTCATCCATCCATCCATGTCTCCATCCATCCATCCATCCATCCATGTCTCCATCCATGTCTCCATCCATCCATCCATGTCTTCATCCATCCATTCATGTATCCATCCATCCATCCATCCATCCGTCTTCATCCATCCATCCATCCATCCATGTCTCCATCCATGTCTACATCCATCCACCCATGTCTCCATCCATCCATCTATGTCTTCATCCATCCATCTGTCTCCACCCATCCATCCACCCACGTCTCCATCCATCCATCTATGTCTCCATCCATCCATCCATTTCTCCATCCATCCATGTCTCCATCCATCCATGCACCCATGTCTCCATCCATCCATATCTCCATCCATCCATGTCTCCATCCATCCATATCTCCATCCATCCATCCATGTCTCCATCCATCCATGTCTCCATCCATCCATCCATGTCTCCATCCATCCATCCACCCACGTCTCCATCCATCCATGTCTTCATCCATCTGTCTCCACCCATCCATCCACCTACATCTTCATCCACCCATGTCTCCATCCATCTATGTCTCCATCCATCCATCCATCCATGTCTTCATCCATCCATCCATCCATGTCTCCATCCATCCATTTTTCCATCCATACATTTCTCCATCCATCCATCCACCCATGTCTCCATCCATCCATGTATCCATCCATCCATCCATGTCTCCATCCATCCATATCTCCATCCATCCATGTCTCCATCCATTCATGTCTTCATCCATCCATCCATGTCTCCATCCATGTCTCCATCCATCCATCCATCCATGTCTTCATCCATCCATCTGTCTCCACCCATCCATCCACCCACGTCTCCATCCATCCATGTCTCCATCCATCCATCTATGTCTCCATCCATCCATCCACCCATGTCTCCATCCATCCATATCTCCATCCATCCATGTCTCCATCCATCCATATCTCCATCCATCCATCCATGTCTCCATCCATCCATGTCTCCATCCATCCATGTCTCCATCCATCCATGTCTCCATCCATCCATCCATGTCTCCATCCATCCATCCACCCACGTCTCCATCCATCCATGTCTCCATCCATCCATATCTCCATCCATCCATCCATGTCTCCATCCATCCATGTCTCCATCCATCCATGTCTCCATCCATCCATGTCTCCATCCATCCATCCATGTCTCCATCCATCCATCCACCCACGTCTCCATCCATCCATGTCTTCATCCATCTGTCTCCACCCATCCATCCACCTACATCTTCATCCACCCATGTCTCCATCCATCCATCCATCCATCCATCCATGTCTTCATCCATCCATCCATCCATCCATCCATCCATGTCTCCATCCATCCATTTTTCCATCCATACATTTCTCCATCCATCCATCCACCCATGTCTCCATCCATCCATGTATCCATCCATCCATCCATCCATCCATGTCTCCATCCATCCATATCTCCATCCATCCATGTCTCCATCCATTCATGTCTTCATCCATCCATCCATGTCTCCATCCATCCATCCATGTTTCCATCCATCCACCCATGTCTCCATCCATCCACCCATGTCTCCATCCATCCACCCATGTCTCCATCCATCCATCCATGTCTCCATCCATCCATCCATCCATGTCTCCATCCATCCATCCACAAATGTCTCCATCCATCCATCCATCCATCCCTCCATCCATCCACCCATGTCTCCATCCATCCATCCATCCATGTCTCCATCCATCCTTGTCTCTATCCATCTATGTCTCCATCCATCCATCCATGTCTCCATCCATCCACCCATGTCTCCATCCATCCACCCATGTCTCCATCCATCCTTGTCTCCATCCATCCATGTCTCCATCCACCCATGTCTCCATCCATCCATCCATGTCTCCATCCATCCATGTCTCCATCCATCCATCCATGTCTCCATCCATGTCTCCATCCATCCATCATCCATGTCTCCATCCATCCACCCATGTCTCCATCCATCCATCCATGTCTCCATCCATCCATGTCTCCATCCATCCATGTCTCCATCCATCCATCCATCCATGTCTCCATCCATCCATGTCTCCATCCATCCATCCATCCATATCTCCATCCATCCATGTCTCCATCCATCCATCCACCCATGTCTCCATCCATCCACCCATGTCTCCATCCATCCATTTATCCATGTCTCCATCCATCCATCCATCCATCCATCCATGTCTCCATCCATCCATGTTTCCATCCAACCATCCATCCATGTCTCCATCCATCCATCCATGTCTTCATCCATCCATCCATCCATGTCTCCATCCATTCATCCATGTCTCCAACCATCCACCCATGTCTCCATCCATCCATCCATGTCTCCATCCATCCATCCATGTCTCCAGCCATGTCTTCATCCATCCATCCAAGTCTCCATCCATGCATCCCTGTCTCCATCCATCCATGTCTCCATCCATCCATCCATGTCTCCATCCATCCATCCATGTCTACATCCATCCATCCATCCATGTCTCCATCAATCCACCCATGTCTCCATCCATCCCTTCATCCATCCATCCATGTCTCCATCCATCCATCCATCCATCCATCTATCCATCCATCCATGTCTTCATCCATCCATTCATGTATCCATCCATCCATCCGTCTTCATCCATCCATCCATCCATGTCTACATCCATGTCTACATCCATCCACCCATGTCTCCATCCATCCATCTATGTCTTCATCCATCCATCTGTCTCCACCCATCCATCCACCCACGTCTCCATCCATCCATGTCTCCATCCATCCATCTATGTCTCCATCCATCCATCCATCCATCCATTTCTCCATCCATCCATGTCTCCATCCATCCATCCACCCATGTCTCCATCCATCCATATCTCCATCCATCCATGTCTCCATCCATCCATATCTCCATCCATCCATCCATGTCTCCATCCATCCATGTCTCCATCCATTCATCCATGTCTCCATCCATCCATCCACCCACGTCTCCATCCATCCATGTCTTCATCCATCTGTCTCCACCCATCCATCCACCTACATCTTCATCCACCCATGTCTCCATCCATCTATGTCTCCATCCATCCATCCATCCATGTCTTCATCCATCCATCCATCTATCCATGTCTCCATCCATCCATTTTTCCATCCATACATTTCTCCATCCATCCATCCACCCATGTCTCCATCCATCCATGTATCCATCCATCCATCCATCCATGTCTCCATCCATCCATATCTCCATCCATCCATGTCTCCATCCATTCATGTCTTCATCCATCCATCCATGTCTCCATCCATGTCTCCATTCATCCATCCATGTCTTCATCCATCCATCTGTCTCCACCCATCCATCCACCCACGTCTCCATCCATCCATGTCTCCATCCATCCATCTATGTCTCCATCCATCCATCCATCCACCCATGTCTCCATCCATCCATATCTCCATCCATCCATGTCTCCATCCATTCATGTCTTCATCCATCCATCCATGTCTCCATCCATGTCTCCATCCATCCATCCATGTCTTCATCCATCCATCTGTCTCCACCCATCCATCCACCCACGTCTCCATCCATCCATGTCTCCATCCATCCATCTATGTCTCCATCCATCCATCCATCCATCCACCCATGTCTCCATCAATCCATATCTCCATCCATCCATGTCTCCATCCATCCATATCTCCATCCATCCATCCATGTCTCCATCCATCCATGTCTCCATCCATCCATGTCTCCATCCATCCATCCATGTCTCCATCCATCCATCCACCCACGTCTCCATCCATCCATGTCTCCATCCATCCATATCTCCATCCATCCATCCATGTCTCCATCCATCCATGTCTCCATCCACCCACGTCTCCATCCATCCATGTCTTCATCCATCTGTCTCCACCCATCCATCCACCTACATCTTCATCCACCCATGTCTCCATCCATCTATGTCTCCATCCATCCATCCATCCATGTCTCTATCCATCCATCCATCCATGTCTCCATCCATCCATCCATGTCTTCATCCATCCATCCATGTCTCCATCCATCCATTTTTCCATCCATACATTTCTCCATCCATCCATCCACCCATGTCTCCATCCATCCATGTATCCATCCATCCATCCATCCATATCTCCATCCATCCATGTCTCCATCCATTCATGTCTTCATCCATCCATCCATGTCTCCATCCATGTCTCCATCCATCCATCCATCCATCCATGTCTCCATCCATCCATGTCTCCATCCATCCATCCCTTCATCCATCCATCCATGTCTCCATCCATCCATGTCTCCATCCATCCATATCTCCATCCATCCATCCATGTCTCCATCCATCCATGTCTCCATCCATCCATGTCTCCTTCCATCCATATCTCCATCCATCCATCCATGTCTCCTTCCATCCATATCTCCATCCATCCATGTCTCCATCTATCCATCCATATCTCCATCCATCCATCCATGTCTCATCCATCCATCCATCCATGTCTCCATCCATCCATGTCTTCTTCCATCCATGTCTCCATCCATCCATCCATATCTCCATCCATCCATCCATGTCTCCATCCATCCATATCTCCATCCATCCATCTATGTCTCCATCCATCCACCCATGTCTCCATCCATCCATTTATGTCTCCATCCATCCACCCATGTCTCCATCCATCCACGCATGTCTCCATCCATCCATGTCTCCATCCATCCATCCATGTCTCCATCCATCCACGCATGTCTCCATCCATCCATGTCTCCATCCATCCACCCATGTCTCCATCCATCCACCCATGTCTCCATCCATCCACCCATGTCTCCATCCATCCATCCATCCATCCATGTCTCCATCCATCCATTCATGTCTCCATCCATCCATTCATGTCTCCATCCATCCACCAATGTCTCCATCCATCCATGTCTCCATCCATCCACCCATGTCTCCATCCATGTCTCCATCCATCCATCCATGTCTCCATCCATCCACCCATGTCTCCATCCATCCACCCATGTCTCCATCCATCCATCCATCCATCCATGTCTCCATCCATCCATCCACAAATGTCTCCATCCATCCATCCATCCCTCCATCCATCCACCCATGTCTCCATCCATCCATCCATCCATCCATGTCTCCATCCATCCTTGTCTCTATCCATCTATGTCTCCATCCATCCATCCATGTCTCCATCCATCCACCCATGTCTCCATCCATCCACCCATGTCTCCATCCATGTCTCCATCCATCCTTGTCTCCATCCATCCATGTCTCCATCCACCAATGTCTCCATCCATCCATCCATGTCTCCATCCATCCATGTCTCCATCCATCCATCCATGTCTCCATCCATGTCTCCATCCATCCATCATCCATGTCTCCATCCATCCACCCATGTCTCCATCCATCCATCCATGTCTCCATCCATCCATGTCTCCATCCATCCATCCATCCATGTCTCCATCCATCCATCCATCCATGTCTCCATCCATCCATGTCTCCATCCATCCATCCATATCTCCATCCATCCATGTCTCCATCCATCCATCCACCCATGTCTCCATCAATCCACCCATGTCTCCATCCATCCATTCATCCATGTCTCCATCCATCCATCCATCCATCCATGTCTCCATCCATCCATGTTTCCATCCAACCATCCATCCATGTCTCCATCCATCCATCCATCCATGTCTTCATCCATCCATCCATCCATCCATGTCTCCATCCATTCATCCATGTCTCCATCTATCCACCCATGTCTCCATCCATCCATCCATGTCTCCATCCATCCATCCATCCATCCATGTCTCCAGCCATGTCTTCATCCATCCATCCATGTCTCCATCCATGCATCCCTGTCTCCATCCATCCATGTCTCCATCCATCCATCCATGTCTCCATCCATCCATCCATGTCTACATCCATCCATCCATCCATCCATGTCTCCATCAATCCACCCATGTCTCCATCCATCCCTTCATCCATCCATCCATGTCTCCATCCATCCATCCATCCATCCATCCATGTCTCCATCCATGTCTCCATCCATCCATCCATGTCTTCATCCATCCATTCATGTATCCATCCATCCATCCATCCATCCGTCTTCATCCATCCATCCATCCATGTCTCCATCCATGTCTACATCCATCCACCCATGTCTCCATCCATCCATCTATGTCTTCATCCATCCATCTGTCTCCACCCATCCATCCACCCACGTCTCCATCCATCCATCTATGTCTCCATCCATCCATCTATGTCTCCATCCATCCATCCATTTCTCCATCCATCCATGTCTCCATCCATCCATGCACCCATGTCTCCATCCATCCATATCTCCATCCATCCATGTCTCTATCCATCCATATCTCCATCCATCCATCCATGTCTCCATCCATCCATGTCTCCATCCATCCATCCATGTCTCCATCCATCCATCCACCCACGTCTCCATCCATCCATGTCTTCATCCATCTGTCTCCACCCATCCATCCACCTACATCTTCATCCACCCATGTCTCCATCCATCTATGTCTCCATCCATCCATCCATCCATGTCTTCATCCATCCATCCATCCATCCATGTCTCCATCCATCCATTTTTCCATCCATACATTTCTCCATCCATCCATCCACCCATGTCTCCATCCATCCATGTATCCATCCATCCATCCATCCATCCATCCATGTCTCCATCCATCCATATCTCCATCCATCCATGTCTCCATCCATTCATGTCTTCATCCATCCATCCATGTCTCCATCCATCTGTCTCCACCCATCCATCCACCCACGTCTCCATCCATCCATGTCTCCATCCATCCATCTATGTCTCCATCCATCCATCCATCCACCCATGTCTCCATCCATCCATATCTCCATCCATCCATGTCTCCATCCATTCATGTCTTCATCCATCCATCCATGTCTCCATCCATGTCTCCATCCATCCATCCATGTCTTCATCCATCCATCTGTCTCCACCCATCCATCCACCCACGTCTCCATCCATCCATGTCTCCATCCATCCATCTATGTCTCCATCCATCCATCCATCCATCCACCCATGTCTCCATCCATCCATATCTCCATCCATCCATGTCTCCATCCATCCATATCTCCATCCATCCATCCATGTCTCCATCCATCCATGTCTCCATCCATCCATGTCTCCATCCATCCATCCATGTCTCCATCCATCCATCCACCCACGTCTCCATCCATCCATGTCTCCATCCATCCATATCTCCATCCATCCATCCATGTCTCCATCCATCCATGTCTCCATCCACCCACGTCTCCATCCATCCATGTCTTCATCCATCTGTCTCCACCCATCCATCCACCTACATCTTCATCCACCCATGTCTCCATCCATCTATGTCTCCATCCATCCATCCATCCATGTCTCTATCCATCCATCCATCCATGTCTCCATCCATCCATCCATGTCTTCATCCATCCATCCATGTCTCCATCCATCCATTTTTCCATCCATACATTTCTCCATCCATCCATCCACCCATGTCTCCATCCATCCATGTATCCATCCATCCATCCATCCATATCTCCATCCATCCATGTCTCCATCCATTCATGTCTTCATCCATCCATCCATGTCTCCATCCATGTCTCCATCCATCCATCCATCCATCCATGTCTCCATCCATCCATGTCTCCATCCATCCATCCCTTCATCCATCCATCCATGTCTCCATCCATCCATGTCTCCATCCATCCATATCTCCATCCATCCATCCATGTCTCCATCCATCCATGTCTCCATCCATCCATGTCTCCTTCCATCCATATCTCCATCCATCCATCCATGTCTCCTTCCATCCATATCTCCATCCATCCATGTCTCCATCTATCCATCCATATCTCCATCCATCCATCCATGTCTCATCCATCCATCCATCCATGTCTCCATCCATCCATGTCTTCTTCCATCCATGTCTCCATCCATCCATCCATATCTCCATCCATCCATCCATGTCTCCATCCATCCATATCTCCATCCATCCATCTATGTCTCCATCCATCCACCCATGTCTCCATCCATCCATTTATGTCTCCATCCATCCACCCATGTCTCCATCCATCCACGCATGTCTCCATCCATCCATGTCTCCATCCATCCATCCATGTCTCCATCCATCCACGCATGTCTCCATCCATCCATGTCTCCATCCATCCACCCATGTCTCCATCCATCCACCCATGTCTCCATCCATCCACCCATGTCTCCATCCATCCATCCATCCATCCATGTCTCCATCCATCCATTCATGTCTCCATCCATCCATTCATGTCTCCATCCATCCACCAATGTCTCCATCCATCCATGTCTCCATCCATCCACCCATGTCTCCATCCATGTCTCCATCCATCCATCCATGTCTCCATCCATCCACCCATGTCTCCATCCATCCACCCATGTCTCCATCCATCCATCCATCCATCCATGTCTCCATCCATCCATCCACAAATGTCTCCATCCATCCATCCATCCCTCCATCCATCCACCCATGTCTCCATCCATCCATCCATCCATCCATGTCTCCATCCATCCTTGTCTCTATCCATCTATGTCTCCATCCATCCATCCATGTCTCCATCCATCCACCCATGTCTCCATCCATCCACCCATGTCTCCATCCATGTCTCCATCCATCCTTGTCTCCATCCATCCATGTCTCCATCCACCAATGTCTCCATCCATCCATCCATGTCTCCATCCATCCATGTCTCCATCCATCCATCCATGTCTCCATCCATGTCTCCATCCATCCATCATCCATGTCTCCATCCATCCACCCATGTCTCCATCCATCCATCCATGTCTCCATCCATCCATGTCTCCATCCATCCATCCATCCATCCATGTCTCCATCCATCCATCCATCCATGTCTCCATCCATCCATGTCTCCATCCATCCATCCATATCTCCATCCATCCATGTCTCCATCCATCCATCCACCCATGTCTCCATCAATCCACCCATGTCTCCATCCATCCATTCATCCATGTCTCCATCCATCCATCCATCCATCCATGTCTCCATCCATCCATGTTTCCATCCAACCATCCATCCATGTCTCCATCCATCCATCCATCCATGTCTTCATCCATCCATCCATCCATCCATGTCTCCATCCATTCATCCATGTCTCCATCTATCCACCCATGTCTCCATCCATCCATCCATGTCTCCATCCATCCATCCATCCATGTCTCCAGCCATGTCTTCATCCATCCATCCATGTCTCCATCCATGCATCCCTGTCTCCATCCATCCATGTCTCCATCCATCCATCCATGTCTCCATCCATCCATCCATGTCTACATCCATCCATCCATCCATCCATGTCTCCATCAATCCACCCATGTCTCCATCCATCCCTTCATCCATCCATCCATGTCTCCATCCATCCATCCATCCATCCATCCATCCATCCATGTCTCCATCCATGTCTCCATCCATCCATCCATGTCTTCATCCATCCATTCATGTATCCATCCATCCATCCATCCATCCGTCTTCATCCATCCATCCATCCATGTCTCCATCCATGTCTACATCCATCCACCCATGTCTCCATCCATCCATCTATGTCTCCATCCATCCATCTGTCTCCACCCATCCATCCACCCACGTCTCCATCCATCCATCTATGTCTCCATCCATCCATCTATGTCTCCATCCATCCATCCATTTCTCCATCCATCCATGTCTCCATCCATCCATGCACCCATGTCTCCATCCATCCATATCTCCATCCATCCATGTCTCCATCCATCCATATCTCCATCCATCCATCCATGTCTCCATCCATCCATGTCTCCATCCATCCATCCATGTCTCCATCCATCCATCCACCCACGTCTCCATCCATCCATGTCTTCATCCATCTGTCTCCACCCATCCATCCACCTACATCTTCATCCACCCATGTCTCCATCCATCTATGTCTCCATCCATCCATCCATCCATGTCTTCATCCATCCATCCATCCATCCATGTCTCCATCCATCCATTTTTCCATCCATACATTTCTCCATCCATCCATCCACCCATGTCTCCATCCATCCATGTATCCATCCATCCATCCATCCATCCATGTCTCCATCCATCCATATCTCCATCCATCCATGTCTCCATCCATTCATGTCTTCATCCATCCATCCATGTCTCCATCCATGTCTCCATCCATCCATCCATCCATGTCTTCATCCATCCATCTGTCTCCACCCATCCATCCACCCACGTCTCCATCCATCCATGTCTCCATCCATCCATCTATGTCTCCATCCATCCATCCACCCATGTCTCCATCCATCCATATCTCCATCCATCCATGTCTCCATCCATCCATATCTCCATCCATCCATCCATGTCTCCATCCATCCATGTCTCCATCCATCCATGTCTCCATCCATCCATGTCTCCATCCATCCATCCATGTCTCCATCCATCCATCCACCCACGTCTCCATCCATCCATGTCTCCATCCATCCATATCTCCATCCATCCGTCCATGTCTCCATCCATCCATGTCTCCATCCATCCATGTCTCCATCCATCCATCCATGTCTCCATCCATCCATCCACCCACGTCTCCATCCATCCATGTCTTCATCCATCTGTCTCCACCCATCCATCCACCTACATCTTCATCCACCCATGTCTCCATCCATCCATCCATCCATCCATCCATGTCTTCATCCATCCATCCATCCATCCATCCATCCATATCTCCATCCATCCATTTTTCCATCCATACATTTCTCCATCCATCCATCCACCCATGTCTCCATCCATCCATGTATCCATCCATCCATCCATCCATCCATGTCTCCATCCATCCATATCTCCATCCATCCATGTCTCCATCCATTCATGTCTTCATCCATCCATCCATGTCTCCATCCATCCATCCATGTCTCCATCCATCCACCCATGTCTCCATCCATCCACCCATGTCTCCATCCATCCACCCATGTCTCCATCCATCCATCCATGTCTCCATCCATCCATCCATGTCTCCATCCATCCATCCACAAATGTCTCCATCCATCCATCCATCCATCCATCCCTCCATCCATCCACCCATGTCTCCATCCATCCATCCATCCATCCATGTCTCCATCCATCCTTGTCTCTATCCATCTATGTCTCCATCCATCCATCCATGTCTCCATCCATCCACCCATGTCTCCATCCATCCACCCATGTCTCCATCCATCCTTGTCTCCATCCATCCATGTCTCAATCCACCCATGTCTCCATCCATCCATCCATGTCTCCATCCATCCATGTCTCCATCCATCCATCCATGTCTCCATCCATGTCTCCATCCATCCATCATCCATGTCTCCATCCATCCACCCATGTCTCCATCCATCCATCCATGTCTCCATCCATCCATGTCTCCATCCATCCATGTCTCCATCCATCCATCCATCCATGTCTCCATCCATCCATGTCTCCATCCATCCATCCATATCTCCATCCATCCATGTCTCCATCCATCCATCCACCCATGTCTCCATCCATCCACCCATGTCTCCATCCATCCATTTATCCATGTCTCCATCCATCCATCCATCCATCCATGTCTCCATCCATCCATGTTTCCATCCAACCATCCATCCATGTCTCCATCCATCCATCCATCCATGTCTTCATCCATCCATCCATCCATGTCTCCATCCATTCATCCATGTCTCCAACCATCCACCCATGTCTCCATCCATCCATCCATGTCTCCATCCATCCATCCATGTCTCCAGCCATGTCTTCATCCATCCATCCAAGTCTCCATCCATGCATCCCTGTCTCCATCCATCCATGTCTCCATCCATCCATCCATGTCTCCATCCATCCATCCATGTCTACATCCATCCATCCATCCATGTCTCCATCAATCCACCCATGTCTCCATCCATCCCTTCATCCATCCATCCATGTCTCCATCCATCCATCCATGTCTCCATCCATGTCTCCATCCATCCATCCATGTCTTCATCCATCCATTCATGTATCCATCCATCCATCCATCCGTCTTCATCCATCCATCCATCCATGTCTACATCCATGTCTACATCCATCCACCCATGTCTCCATCCATCCATCTATGTCTTCATCCATCCATCTGTCTCCACCCATCCATCCACCCACGTCTCCATCCATCCATGTCTCCATCCATCCATCTATGTCTCCATCCATCCATCCATTTCTCCATCCATCCATGTCTCCATCCATCCACCCATGTCTCCATCCATCCATATCTCCATCCATCCATGTCTCCATCCATCCATATCTCCATCCATCCATCCATGTCTCCATCCATCCATGTCTCCATCCATCCATCCATGTCTCCATCCATCCATCCACCCACGTCTCCATCCATCCATGTCTTCATCCATCTGTCTCCACCCATCCATCCAACTACATCTTCATCCACCCATGTCTCCATCCATCTATGTCTCCATCCATCCATCCATCCATGTCTTCATCCATCCATCCATCCATCCATGTCTCCATCCATCCATTTTTCCATCCATACATTTCTCCATCCATCCATCCACCCATGTCTCCATCCATCCATGTATCCATCCATCCATGTCTCCATCCATCCATATCTCCATCCATCCATGTCTCCATCCATTCATGTCTTCATCCATCCATCCATGTCTCCATCCATGTCTCCATCCATCCATCCATGTCTTCATCCATCCATCTGTCTCCACCCATCCATCCACCCACGTCTCCATCCATCCATGTCTCCATCCATCCATCTATGTCTCCATCCATCCATCCATCCACCCATGTCTCCATCCATCCATATCTCCATCCATCCATGTCTCCATCCATTCATGTCTTCATCCATCCATCCATGTCTCCATCCATGTCTCCATCCATCCATCCATGTCTTCATCCATCCATCTGTCTCCACCCATCCATCCACCCACGTCTCCATCCATCCATGTCTCCATCCATCCATCTATGTCTCCATCCATCCATCCATCCATCCACCCATGTCTCCATCCATCCATATCTCCATCCATCCATGTCTCCATCCATCCATATCTCCATCCATCCATCCATGTCTCCATCCATCCATGTCTCCATCCATCCATGTCTCCATCCATCCATCCATGTCTCCATCCATCCATCCACCCACGTCTCCATCCATCCATGTCTCCATCCATCCATATCTCCATCCATCCATCCATGTCTCCATCCATCCATGTCTCCATCCATCCATGTCTCCATCCATCCATCCATGTCTCCATCCATCCATCCACCCACGTCTCCATCCATCCATGTCTTCATCCATCTGTCTCCACCCATCCATCCACCTATATCTTCATCCACCCATGTCTCCATCCATCTATGTCTCCATCCATCCATCCATCCATGTCTTCATCCATCCATCCATCCATCCATGTCTCCATCCATCCATTTTTCCATCCATACATTTCTCCATCAATCCATCCATCCACCCATGTCTCCATCCATCCATGTATCCATCCATCCATCCATCCATGTCTCCATCCATCCATATCTCCATCCATCCATGTCTCCATCCATTCATGTCTTCATCCATCCATCCATGTCCCCATCCATGTCTCCATCCATCCATCCATCCATCCATGTCTCCATCCATCCATCCATGTCTCCATCCATCCCTTCATCCATCCATCCATGTCTCCATCCATCCATGTCTCCATCCATCCATATCTCCATCCATCCATCCATGTCTCCATCCATCCATGTCTCCATCCATCCATATCTCCATCCATCCATCTATGTCTCCATCCATCCATGTCTCCATCCATCCATGTCTCCTTCCATCCATATCTCCATCCATCCATATCTCCATCCATCCAATCATGTCTCCCTCCATCCATGTCTCCATCCATCCATCCATGTCTCCATCCATCCATATCTCCATCCATCCATCCATCCATCCATCCATGTCTCCTTCCATCCATATCTCCATCCATCCATCCATGTCTCCATCTATCCATCCATATCTCCATCCATCCATCCATGTCTCATCCATCCATCCATCCATGTCTCCATCCATCCATGTCTCCTTCCATCCATGTCTCCATCCATCCATCCATCCATATCTCCATCCATCCATCCATGTCTCCATCCATCCATATCTCCATCCATCCATCTATGTCTCCATCCATCCATCCATGTCTCCATCCATCCATCCACCCATGTCTCCATCCATCCATCTATGTCTTCATCCATCCATCTGTCTCCACCCATCCATCCACCCACGTCTCCATCCATCCATGTCTCCATCCATCCATCTATGTCTCCATCCATCCATTGATGTCTTTATCCATCCATCCATCCATCCATCCATCCATGTCTCCATCCATCCATTTCTCCATCCATCCATGTCTCCATCCATCCATCCACCCATGTCTCCATCCATCCATCCACCCATGTCTCCATCCATCCATCTATGTCTTCATCCATCCATCTGTCTCCACCCATCCATCCACCCACGTCTCCATCCATCCATGTCTCCATCCATCCATCTATGTCTCCATCCATTGATGTCTTTATCCATCCATCCATCCATCCATGTCTCCATCCATCCATTTCTCCATCCATCCATCTACCCATGTCTCCATCCACCCATGTCTCCATCCATCCATGTCTCCATCCATCCATCCATGTCTCCATCCATCCATATCTCCATCCATCCATGTCTCCATCCATCCATCCCTCCATCCATCCATGTCTCCATCCATCCATCCCTCCATGTCTCCATCCATCCATCCCTCCATGCATCCATGTCTCCATCCATCCATGTCTCCATCCATCCATCCCTCCATCCATCCATGTCTCCATCCATCCACCCACCCACGTCTCCATCCATCCCTGTCTTCATCCACCCATCCACCTACATCTCCATCCATCCATGTCTCTATCCATCCATCTATGTCTCCATCCATCCATGTCTTCATCCATCCATGTCTCCATCCATCCATTTCTCCATCCATCCATCCACCCATGTCTCCATCCATCCATCCATGTCTTCATCCATCCATGTCTCCATCCATCCATGTCTCCATCCATCCATGTCTCCATCCATCCATCCACCCATGTCTCCATCCATCCATGTCTCCATCCATCCATATCTCCATCCATCCATGTCTTCATCCATCCATCCATGTCTCCATCCATCCATCCATGTCTCCATCAATCCACCCATGTCTCCATCCATCCATCCCTTCATCCATCCATCCATGTCTCCATCCATCTGTCTCCATCCATCCATATCTCCATCCATCCATCCATATCTCCATCCATCCAATCATGTCTCCATCCATCCATGTCTCCATCCATCTATCCATGTCTCCATCCATCCATGTCTCCTTCCATCCATATCTCCATCCATCCATCCATGTCTCCATCTATCCATCCATATCTCCATCCATCCATCCATGTCTCATCCATCCATCCATGTCTCCATCCATCCATGTCTCCTTCCATCAATGTCTCTATCCATCCATCCATATCTCCATCCATCCATCCATGTCTCCATCCATCCATATCTCCATCCATCCATCTATGTCTCCATCCATCCATCCATGTCTCCATCCACCCATCCATGTCTCCATCAATCCATCCATGTCTCCATCCACCCATCCATGTCTCCATCCATCCATCCATGTCTCCATCCATCCACCCATCCATGTCTGCATCCATCCCTCCATCCACCCACATCTTCATCCATCCATCAGTCTCCACCCATCCATCCACCCACGTCTCCATCCATCCATGTCTCCACCGATCCATCTATGTCTCCATCCATCCATGTCTTCATCCATCCATCCATCCATCCATGTCTCCATCCATCCATCCATATCTCCATCCATCCATCCATGTCTCCATCCATCCATCCATGTCTCCATCCATCCATATCTCCATCCATCCAATCATGTCTCCATCCATCCATGTCTCCATCCATCCATCCATGTCTCCAACCATCCATCTCTCCATCCATCCATCCATGTCTCCATCCATCCATGTCTCCATCCATCCATGTCTCCTTCCATCCATATCTCCATCCATCCATCCATCCATGTTTCCATCTATCCACCCATATCTCCATCCATCTCTCTATCCATCCATGTCTCCATCCATCCATCCATGTCTCCATCCATCCATATCTCCATCCATCCATCCATGTCTCCATCCATCCACCTATCCATATCTCCGTCCATCCATCTATGTCTCCATCCATCCACCCATGTCTCCATCCATCCATGTCTCCATCCATCCATCCATGTCTCCATCCATCCATCCATCCATGTCTCCATCCATCCATCCATCCATGTCTCCATCCATCCATCCATGTTTCCATCCATCCACCAATGTCTCCATCCATCCATCCATCCATCCATATCTCCATCCATCC
This sequence comes from Lithobates septentrionalis, assembly GCA_037952835.1. Lineage (NCBI taxonomy): Eukaryota > Metazoa > Chordata > Amphibia > Anura > Ranidae > Lithobates > Lithobates septentrionalis. Next base: position 25,504 of record JBBDGP010003932.1, on the reverse strand, counting down.
ATCCATGTCTCCATCCATCCAAATCTCCATCCATCCATCTATGTCTCCATCCATCCATGTCTCCATCTATCCATCCATGTCTCCATCTATCCATCCATCCATCCATGTCTCCATCCATCCATCCACCCATCCATGTCTCCATCCATCCACCCATCCATGTCTCTATCCATCCACCCATACATACATCCATGTCTCCATCCATCCATCCATGTCTCCATCCATCCACCCATCCATGTCTCCATCCATTCATCCATATCTCCATCCATCCGTCCATATCTCCATCCATCCATATCTCCACCCATCCATCCACCCACCCACGTCTCCATCCATCCATGTCTCCATCCATCCATCTATGTCTCCATCCATCCATCCATCCATCCATTTTTCCATCCATCCATGTCTCAATCCATCCATCCAACCATGTCTCCATCCATCCATATCTCCATCCATCCATGTCTCCATCCATCCATATCTCCATCCATCCATCCATGTCTCCATCCATCCATGTCTCCATCCATCCATCCATGTCTCCATCCATCCATCCACCCACGTCTCCATCCATCCATGTCTTCATCCATCTGTCTCCACCCATCCATCCACCTACATCTTCATCCACCCATGTCTCCATCCATCTATGTCTCCATCCATCCATCCATCCATCCATGTCTTCATCCATCCATCCATCCATCCATGTCTCCATCCATCCATTTTTCCATCCATACATTTCTCCATCCATCCATCCACCCATGTCTCCATCCATCCATGTATCCATCCATCCATCCATCCATGTCTCCATCCATCCATATCTCCATCCATCCATGTCTCCATCCATTCATGTCTTCATCCATCCATCCATGTCTCCATCCATCCATCCATCCATCCATGTCTTCATCCATCCATCTGTCTCCACCCATCCATCCACCCACGTCTCCATCCATCCATGTCTCCATCCATCCATCTATGTCTCCATCCATCCATCCATCCACCCATGTCTCCATCCATCCATATCTCCATCCATCCATGTCTCCATCCATCCATATCTCCATCCATCCATCCATATCTCCATCCATCCATCCATGTCTCCATCCATCCATGTCTCCATCCATCCATGTCTCCATCCATCCATCCATGTCTCCATCCATCCATCCATGTCTCCATCCATCCATCCACCCACGTCTCCATCCATCCATGTCTTCATCCATCTGTCTCCACCCATCCATCCACCTACATCTTCATCCACCCATGTCTCCATCCATCTATGTCTCCATCCATCCATCCATCCATGTCTTCATCCATCCATCCATCCATCCATGTCTCCATCCATCCATTTTTCCATCCATACATTTCTCCATCCATCCATCCACCCATGTCTCCATCCATCCATGTATCCATCCATCCATCCATGTCTCCATCCATCCATATCTCCATCCATCCATGTCTCCATCCATTCATGTCTTCATCCATCCATCCATGTCTCCATCCATGTCTCCATCCATCCATCCATTCCATGTCTCCATCCATGTCTCCATCCATCCATCCCTCCATCCATCCATCCCTTCATCCATCCATCCATGTCTCCATCCATCCATGTCTCCATCCATCCATATCTCCATCCATCCATCCATGTCTCCATCCATCCATGTCTCCATCCATCCATGTCTCCTTCCATCCATATCTCCATCCATCCATGTCTCCATCCATCCATGTCTCCTTCCATCCATATCTCCATCCATCCATGTCTCCATCTATCCATCCATATCTCCATCCATCCATCCATGTCTCATCCATCCATTCATCCATCCATGTCTCCATCCATCCATGTCTTCTTCCATCCATGTCTCCATCCATCCATCCATATCTCCATCCATCCATCCATGTCTCCATCCATCCATCCATCCATCTATGTTTCATCCATCCATCCATCCATCCATCCATGTCTGCATCCATCCATATCTCCATCCATCCATATCTCCATCCATCCAATCATGTCTCCATCCATCCATGTCTCCATCCATCCATCCATGTCTCCATCCATCCATATCTCCATCCATCCATCCATCCATGTCTCCTTCCATCCATATCTCCATCCATCCATCCATGTCTCCATCTATCCATCCATATCTCCATCCATCCATCCATGTCTCATCCATCCATCCATCCATCCATGTCTCCATCCATCCATGTCTCCTTCCATCCATGTCTCCATCCATCCATCCATATCTCCATCCATCCATCCATGTCTCCATCCATCCATATCTCCATCCATCCATCTATGTCTCCATCCATCCATCCATGTCTCCATCCATCCATCCACCCATGTCTCCATCCATCCATCTATGTCTTCATCCATCCATCTGTCTCCACCCATCCATCCACCCACGTCTCCATCCATCCATGTCTCCATCCATCCATCCATCCATGTCTCCATCCATCCATTTCTCCATCCATCCATGTCTCCATCCATCCATCCACCCATGTCTCCATCCATCCCTGTCTCCATCCATCCATCTACCCATGTCTCCATCCACCCATGTCTCCATCCATCCATGTCTCCATCCATCCATCCATGTCTCCATCCATCCATATCTCCATCCATCCATGTCTCCATCCATCCATCCCTCCATCCATCCATGTCTCCATCCATCCATCCCTCCATGTCTCCATCCATCCATCCCTCCATGCATCCATGTCTCCATCCATCCATGTCTCCATCCATCCATCCCTCCATCCATCCATGTCTCCATCCATCCACCCACCCACGTCTCCATCCATCCCTGTCTTCATCCACCCATCCACCTACATCTCCATCCATCCATGTCTCTATCCATCCATCTATGTCTCCATCCATCCATCCATGTCTTCATCCATCCATGTCTCCATCCATCCATTTCTCCATCCATCCATCCACCCATGTCTCCATCCATCCATCCATGTCTTCATCCATCCATGTCTCCATCCATCCATTTCTCCATCCATCCATGTCTCCATCCATCCATCCACCCATGTCTCCATCCATCCATCCATATCTCCATCCATGTCTCCATCCATCCATGTCTTCATCCATCCATCCATCCATGTCTCCATCAATCCACCCATGTCTCATCCATCCATCCCTTCATCTATCCATCCATGTCTCCATCCATCCATGTCTCCATCCATCCATATCTCCATCCATCCATCCATATTTCCATCCATCCAATCATGTCTCCATCCATCCATCCATGTCTCCATCCATCCATTCATGTCTCCATCCATCCATCCATGTCTCCATCCATCCATGTCTCCTTCCATCCATATCTCCATCCATCCATCCATGTCTCCATCTATCCATCCATATCTCCATCCATCCATCCATGTCTCATCCATCCATGTCTCCTTCCATCAATGTCTCTATCCATCCATCCATATCTCCATCCATCCATCCATGTCTCCATCCATCCATATCTCCATCCATCCATCTATGTCTCTATCCATCCATCCATATCTCCATCCCTCCATGTCTCCATCCATCCCTCCATGCATCCATGTCTCCATCCATCCATCTATGTCTTCATCCATCCATCTGTCTCCACCCATCCATCCACCCACGTCTCCATCCATCCATGTCTCCATCCATCCATCCATGTCTCCATCCATCCATTTCTCCATCCATCCATGTCTCCATCCATCCATCCACCCATGTCTCCATCCATCCCTGTCTCCATCCATCCATCTACCCATGTCTCCATCCACCCATGTCTCCATCCATCCATGTCTCCATCCATCCATCCATGTCTCCATCCATCCATATCTCCATCCATCCATGTCTCCATCCATCCATCCCTCCATCCATCCATGTCTCCATCCATCCATCCCTCCATGTCTCCATCCATCCATCCATCCCTCCATGCATCCATGTCTCCATCCATCCATGTCTCCATCCATCCATCCCTCCATCCATCCATGTCTCCATCCATCCACCCACCCACGTCTCCATCCATCCCTGTCTTCATCCACCCATCCACCTACATCTCCATCCATCCATGTCTCTATCCATCCATCTATGTCTCCATCCATCCATCCATGTCTTCATCCATCCATGTCTCCATCCATCCATTTCTCCATCCATCCATCCACCCATGTCTCCATCCATCCATCCATGTCTTCATCCATCCATGTCTCCATCCATCCATTTCTCCATCCATCCATGTCTCCATCCATCCATCCACCCATGTCTCCATCCATCCATCCATATCTCCATCCATGTCTCCATCCATCCATGTCTTCATCCATCCATCCATCCATGTCTCCATCAATCCACCCATGTCTCATCCATCCATCCCTTCATCTATCCATCCATGTCTCCATCCATCCATGTCTCCATCCATCCATATCTCCATCCATCCATCCATATTTCCATCCATCCAATCATGTCTCCATCCATCCATGTCTCCATCCATCCATCCATGTCTCCATCCATCCATGTCTCCTTCCATCCATATCTCCATCCATCCATCCATGTCTCCATCTATCCATCCATATCTCCATCCATCCATCCATGTCTCATCCATCCATGTCTCCTTCCATCAATGTCTCTATCCATCCATCCATATCTCCATCCATCCATGTCTCCATCCATCCATATCTCCATCCATCCATCTATGTCTCTATCCATCCATCCATATCTCCATCCATCCATGTCTCCATCCACCCATCCATGTCTCCATCCATCCATCCATGTCTCCATCCACCCATCCATGTCTCCATCCATCCACCCATCCATGTCTCCATCCATCCATCCATGTCTCCATCCATCCACCCATCCATGTCTCCATCCACCCACATCTTCATACATCCATCTGTCTCCACCCATCCATCCACCCACGTCTCCATCCATCCATGTCTCCACCGATCCATCTATGTCTCCATCCATCCATGTCTTCATCCATCCATCCATCCATGTCTCCATCCATCCATCCATATCTCCATCCATCACTCCATGTCTCCATCCATCCATCCATCCATGTCTCCATCCATCCATATCTCCATCCATCCATCCATATCTCCATCCATCCAATCATGTCTCCATCCATCCATGTCTCCATCCATCCATCCATGTCTCCAACCATCCATCTCTCCATCCATCCATCCATGTCTCCATCCATCCATGTCTCCTTCCATCCATATCTCCATCCATCCATCCATCCATCCATCCATCCATCCATCCATGTTTCCATCTATCCACCCATATCTCCATCCATCTCTCTATCCATCCATGTCTCCATCCATCCATCCATGTCTCCATCCATCCATATCTCCATCCATCCATCTATGTCTCCATCCATCCATCCATGTCTCCATCCATCCATCCATCCATGTCTCCATCCATCCACCTATCCATATCTCCGTCCATCCATCTATGTCTCCATCCATCCATCCATGTCTCCATCCATCCATCCATGTCTCCATCCATCCATCCATCCATGTCTCCATCCATCCATCCATATCTCCATCCATCCATGTCTCCATCCATCCATCCATGTTTCCATCCATCCACCAATGTCTCCATCCATCCATCCATCCATATCTCCATCCATCCATCCATGTCTCCATCCATCCATATCTCCATCCATCCATCCATGTTTCCATCCATCCACCAATGTCTCCATCCATCCATATCTCCATCCATGTCTCCATCCATCCATGTCTCCCTCTATCCATCCATGTCTCCATCTATCCATCCATCCATCCATGTCTCCATCCATCCATCCACCCATCCATGTCTCCATCCATCCATCCATGTCTCCATCCATCCACCCATCCATGTCTCTATCTATCCACCCATACATCCATCCATGTCTCCATCCATCCATCCATGTCTCCATCCATCCACCCATCCATGTCTCCATCCATCCATCCATATCTCCATCCATCCATATCTCCATCCATCCATCCATGTCTCCATCCATATCTCCATCCATGTCTCCATCCATCTATATCTCCATCCATCCATCCATGTCTCTATCCATCCCTCCATGTCTCCATCCATGCATGTCTCCATCCATCTCTCCATCCATCCATCCATGTCTCCATCCATCCATGTCTCCATCCATATCTCCATCCATCCATCCATGTCTTCATCCATCCATATCTCCATCCATCCATCCATGTCTCCACCCATCCATCCATGTCTCCATCCATCCATCCATATCTCCATCCATCCATGTCTCCATGCTATATTTTGTTGAGAAATCACTTTGAACCCCCCAGCATTTCTAGCTGCAGCCATCTTAGTGACAGATGATTCATGTAGCATTTACTTTCTGGAATCCACCTGGCCTTAGGTCAGACATGCAGGCAGGTGGGTGTGGCTTAGCTGAGAAAGCCCCTCCTCCCATGACGACTCCTGGGATGCATGACATCATTTTGGCCTAGACCAGAAACCAGGAAGACACTGAAGAAATGAAAACAAAAATATATAAAACAAGAAAATCGTATAATCTCCTTCCTCTCTATTACTAATGATAAGAATCGCACCGACTTCCCAACTTTATCCATTTGATACATTGTATAGGATTTTCCTATTAATAATATTTCTACATTGTATTATATTGTATCGTCTTGTATTGCAGATCTTCCTTCTCTCTGCTCAGATTCCTCCATCAGTTTCCATCGGTTTCGGCGTCGTGCTTCGCGGTCACATGATGCGGCAGAACTTTCTAGATCCTCGGAATAGATTCTTGTTATTAGAAGTGGGATTGTGTCCGTGCGTTCTCCGCTTTGTCGTGCAATCGATGTCTCGGCGGTCGTTCTGTGCCCTGATTGTTATGCGGTGAGCAGGGGGCGGGTTCCAGGTTGTCATGCGGTGAGCAGGGGGCGGGTTCCCGGTTGTTATGCGGTGAGCAGGGGGCGGGTTCCCAGTTGTTATGCGGTGAGCAGGGGGCAGGTTCCAGGTTGTCATGCGGTGAGCAGGGGGCGGGTTCCCGGTTGTTATGCGGTGAGCAGGGGGCGAGTTCCCGGTTGTTATGCGGTGAGCAGGGGGCGGGTTCCCGGTTGTTATGCAGTGAGCAGGGGGCAGGTTCCAGGTTGTTATGCAGTGAGCAGGGGGCGAGTTCCCAGTTGTTATGCGGTGAGCAGGGGGCGGGTTCCAGGTTGTTATGCAGTGAGCAGGGGGCGAGTTCCCAGTTGTTATGCGGTGAGCAGGGGGCGGGTTCCCAGTTGTTATGCGGTGAGCAGGGGACGGGTTCCAGGTTGTCATGCGGTGAGGAAGGGGCGGGTTTCCAGTTGTTATGCGGTGAGCAGGGGGCGGGGTCCCGGTTGTTATGCGGTGAGCAAGGGGTGGGTTCCAGGTTGCTATGCAGTGAGCAGGGGGCGGGTTCCCAGTTGTTATGCGGTGAGCAGGGGGCGGGTTCCAGGTTGTCATGTGGTGAGCAGGGGGCGGGGTCCCGGTTGTTATGCGGTGAGCAGGGGGCGGGTTCCAGGTTGTCATGTGGTGAGCAGGGGGCGGGGTCCCGGTTGTTATGCGGTGAGCAGGGGGCGGGTTCCAGGTTGTCATGCGGTGAGCAGGGTGCGGGTTCCCGGTTGTTATGCGGTGAGCAGGGGGCGGGTTCCCGGTTGTTATGCGGTGAGCAGGGGGCGGGTTCCCGGTTGTTGTGCGGTGAGCAGGGGGCGGGTTCCAGGTTGTCATGCGGTGAGCAGGGGGCGGGTTCCCGATTGTTATGCGGTGAGCAGGGGGCGGGTTCCCTGTTGTTATGCGGTGAGCAGGGGGCGGGTTCCAGGTTGTCATGCGGTGAGCAGTGGGCAGGGTCCCAGTTGTTATACGGTGAGCAGGGGGCAGGTTCCAGGTTGTTATGCGGTGAGCAGGGGCGGGTTCCAGGTTGTCATGCAGTGAGCAGGGGGCGTGTTCCTAGGTTGTCATGCGGTGAGCAGGGGGCGGGTTCCCAGTTGTTATGCGGTGAGCAGGGGGCGGGTTCCAGGTTGTCATGCGGTGAGCAAGGGGCGGGTTCCAGGTTGTTATGCAGTGAGCAGGGGGCGGGTTCCCCGTTGTTATGCGGTGAGCAGGGGGCGGGCTCCAGGTTGTCATGCGGTGAGCAGGGGGCAGGTTCCAGGTTGTCATGCGGTGAGCAGGGGGCGGGTTCCCGGTTGTTATGCGGTGAGCAGGGGGCGGGTTCCAGGTTGTTATGCGGTGAGCAGGGGGCGGGTTCCCTGTTGTTATGCGGTGAGCAGGGGGCGGGTTCCAGGTTGTCATGCGGTGAGCAGTGGGCAGGGTCCCAGTTGTTATACGGTGAGCAGGGGGCAGGTTCCAGGTTGTTATGCGGTGAGCAGGGGCGGGTTCCAGGTTGTCATGCAGTGAGCAGGGGGCGTGTTCCTAGGTTGTCATGCGGTGAGCAGGGGGCGGGTTCCCAGTTGTTATGCGGTGAGCAGGGGGCGGGTTCCAGGTTGTCATGCGGTGAGCAAGGGGCGGGTTCCAGGTTGTTATGCAGTGAGCAGGGGGCGGGTTCCCAGTTGTTATGCGGTGAGCAGGGGGCAGGTTCCAGGTTGATATGCAGTGAGCAGGGGGCGGGTTCCCAGTTGTTATGCGGTGAGCAGGGGGCGGGCTCCAGGTTGTCATGCGGTGAGCAGGGGGCAGGTTCCAGGTTGTCATGCGGTGAGCAGGGGGCGGGTTCCAGGTTGTCATGCGGTGAGCAGGGGGCGGGCTCCAGGTTGTCATGCGGTGAGCAGGGGGCAGGTTCCAGGTTGTCATGCGGTGAGCAGGGGGCGGGTTCCAGGTTGTCATGCGGTGAGCAGGGGGCGGGCTCCAGGTTGTCATGCGGTGAGCAGGGGGCAGGTTCCAGGTTGTTATGCAGTGAGCAGGGGGCAGGTTCCCAGTTGTTATGCGGTGAGCAGGGGGCGGGGTTCCAGGTTGTCATGCAGTGAGCAGGGGGCAGGTTCCCAGTTGTTATGCGGTGAGCAGGGGGCGGGGTTCCAGGTTGTTATGCGGTGAGCAGGGGCGGGTTCCAGGTTGTTATGCAGTGAGCAGGGGGCGGGTTTCAGGTTGTCATGCGGTGAGCAGGGGGCGGGTTCCCAGTTGTTATGCAGTGAGCAGAGGGCAGGTTCCAGGTTGTTATTCGGTGAGCAGGGGGCGGGTTCCCAGTTGTTATTCGGTGAGCAGGGGGCAGGTTCCAGGTTGTTATGCGGTGAGCAGGGGCAGGTTCCAGGTTGTTATGCAGTGAGCAGGGGGCGGGTTTCAAGGTTGTTATGCGGTGAGCAGGGGGCGGGTTCCAGGTTGTTATGCGGTGAGAACGGGGTGGGGTCCCAGTTGTTATGCGGTAAGCAGGGGGCGGGTTCCCAGTTTTCATGCGGTGAGCAGGGGGCGGGTTCCAGGTTGTCATGCGGTGAGCAGGGGGCGGGCTCAAGGTTGTTATGTAGTGAGCAGGGGGCGGGTTCTAGGTTGTCATGCGGTGAGCAGGGGGCGGGTTCCAGGTTGTCATGCGGTGAGCAGGGGGCGGGTTCCAGGTTGTCATGCGGTGAGCAGGGGGCGGGTTCCAGGTTGTCATGCGGTGAGCAGGGGGCGGGTTCCAGGTTGTCATGCGGTGAGCAGGGGGCGGGCTCCAGGTTGTCATTCGGTGAGCAGGGGGCGGGCTCCAGGTTGTCATGCGGTGAGCAGGGGGCAGGTTCCAAGTTGTTATGCGGTGAGCAGGGGGCGGGGTTCCAGGTTGTCATGCGGTGAGCAGGGGGCAGGTTCCAGGTTGTTATGCGGTGAGCAGGGGGCGGGTTCCCAGTTGTTATGCAGTGAGCAGGTTCCAGGTTGTCATGCGGTGAGCAGGGGGCAGGTTCCAGGTTGTCATGCGGTGAGCAGGGGGCAGGTTCCCAGTTGTTATGCGGTGAGCAGGGGGCGGGTTCCAGGTTGTTATGCAGTGAGCAGGGGGCAGGTTCCCAGTTGTTATGCGGTGAGCAGGGGGCGGGTTCCAGGTTGTCATGCGGTGAGCAGGGGGCAGGTTCCAGGTTGTCATGCGGTGAGCAGGGGGCAGGATCCAGGTTGTTATGCGGTGAGCAGGGGGCGGGGTCCCGGTTGTTATGCGGTAAGCAGGGGGCGGGTTCCCGGTTGTCATGCGGCGAGCAGGGGGCGGGCTCCAGGTTGTCATGCGGTGAGCAGGGGGCGGGTTCCAGGTTGTTATGCGGTGAGCAGGGGGTGGGGTCCCGGTTGTTATGCGGTGAGCAGGGGGCGGGTTCCAGGTTGTCATGCGGTGAGCAGGGGGCGGGTTCCCAGTTGTTATACGGCGAGCAGGGGGCGGGCTCCAGGTTGTCATGCGGTGAGCAGGGGGCGGGTTCCAGGTTATGCGGTGAGCAGGGGGCGGGTTCCAGGTTGTTATGCGGTGAGCAGGGGGTGGGGTCCCGGTTGTTATGCGGTGAGCAGGGGGCGAGTTCCAGGTTGTTATGCGGTGAGCAGGGGGTGGGGTCCCGGTTGTTATGCGGTGAGCAGGGGGCGAGTTCCAGGTTGTTATGCGGTGAGCAGGGGCGGGTTCCAGGTTGTTATGCGGTGAGCAGGGGGCGGGTTCCAGGTTGTTATGCGGTGAGCAGGGGGCGGGTTCCAGGTTGTTATGCGGTGAGCAGGGGGTGGGGTCCCGGTTGTTATGCGGTGAGCAGGGGGCGAGTTCCAGGTTGTTATGCGGTGAGCAGGGGGCGGGTTCCAGGTTGTTATGCGGTGAGCAGGGGGCGGGTTCCAGGTTGTTATGCGGTGAGCAGGGGGCGGGTTCCAGGTTGTTATGCGGTGAGCAGGGGGCGGGTTCCCCATTGTTATACGGTGAGCAGGGGGCGGGTTCCCAGTTGTTATGCGGTGAGCAGGGGGCAGGCTCCAGGTTGTCATGCGGTGAGCAGGGGGCAGGTTCCAGGTTGTCATGCGGTGAGCAGGGGGCGGGTTCCAGGTTGTCATGCGGTGAGCAGGGGGCGGGCTCCAGGTTGTCATGCGGTGAGCAGGGGGCAGGTTCCAGGTTGTCATGCGGTGAGCAGGGGGCGGGTTCCAGGTTGTCATGCGGTGAGCAGGGGGCGGGCTCCAGGTTGTCATGCGGTGAGCAGGGGGCAGGTTCCAGGTTGTTATGCAGTGAGCAGGGGGCAGGTTCCCAGTTGTTATGCGGTGAGCAGGGGGCGGGGTTCCAGGTTGTCATGCAGTGAGCAGGGGGCAGGTTCCCAGTTGTTATGCGGTGAGCAGGGGGCGGGGTTCCAGGTTGTTATGCGGTGAGCAGGGGCGGGTTCCAGGTTGTTATGCAGTGAGCAGGGGGCGGGTTTCAGGTTGTCATGCGGTGAGCAGGGGGCGGGTTCCCAGTTGTTATGCAGTGAGCAGAGGGCAGGTTCCAGGTTGTTATTCGGTGAGCAGGGGGCGGGTTCCCAGTTGTTATTCGGTGAGCAGGGGGCAGGTTCCAGGTTGTTATGCGGTGAGCAGGGGCAGGTTCCAGGTTGTTATGCAGTGAGCAGGGGGCGGGTTCCAGGTTGTTATGCGGTGAGAACGGGGTGGGGTCCCAGTTGTTATGCGGTAAGCAAGGGGCGGGTTCCCAGTTTTCATGCGGTGAGCAGGGGGCGGGTTCCAGGTTGTCATGCGGTGAGCAGGGGGCGGGCTCAAGGTTGTTATGTAGTGAGCAGGGGGCGGGTTCTAGGTTGTCATGCGGTGAGCAGGGGGCGGGTTCCAGGTTGTCATGCGGTGAGCAGGGGGCGGGTTCCAGGTTGTTATGCGGTGAGCAGGGGGCAGTTTCCCAGTTGTTATGCGGTGAGCAGGGGGCGGGGTTCCAGGTTGTCATGCGGTGAGCAGGGGGCAGGTTCCAGGTTGTTATGCGGTGAGCAGGGGGCGGGTTCCCAGTTGTTATGCGGTGAGCAGGTTCCAGGTTGTCATGCGGTGAGCAGGGGGCAGGTTCCAGGTTGTCATGCGGTGAGCAGGGGGCAGGTTCCAGGTTGTCATGCGGTGAGCAAGGGGCAGGTTCCCAGTTGTTATGCGGTGAGCAGGGGGCAGGTTCCCAGTTGTTATGCGGTGAGCAGGGGGCGGGTTCCAGGTTGTCATGCGGTGAGCAGGGGGCAGGTTCCAGGTTGTCATGCGGTGAGCAGGGGGCGGGCTCCAGGTTGTCATGCGGTGAGCAGGGGGCAGGATCCAGGTTGTTATGCGGTGAGCAGGGGGCGGGGTCCCGGTTGTTATGCGGTAAGCAGGGGGCGGGTTCCCGGTTGTCATGCGGCGAGCAGGGGGCGGGCTCCAGGTTGTCATGCGGTGAGCAGGGGGCGGGTTCCAGGTTGTTATGCGGTGAGCAGGGGGTGGGGTCCCGGTTGTTATGCGGTAAGCAGGGGGCGGGTTCCCGGTTGTCATGCGGCGAGCAGGGGGCGGGCTCCAGGTTGTCATGCGGTGAGCAGGGGGCGGGCTCCAGGTTGTTATGCGGTGAGCAGGGGGCGGGTTCCAGGTTGTCATGCGGTGAGCAGGGGGCGGGTTCCCAGTTGTTATACGGCGAGCAGGGGGCGGGCTCCAGGTTGTCATGCGGTGAGCAGGGGGCGGGTTCCAGGTTATGCGGTGAGCAGGGGGCGGGTTCCAGGTTGTTATGCGGTGAGCAGGGGGTGGGGTCCCGGTTGTTATGCGGTGAGCAGGGGGCGAGTTCCAGGTTGTTATGCGGTGAGCAGGGGGCGGGTTCCAGGTTGTTATGCGGTGAGCAGGGGGCGGGTTCCAGGTTGTTATGCGGTGAGCAGGGGGTGGGGTCCCGGTTGTTATGCGGTGAGCAGGGGGCGAGTTCCAGGTTGTTATGCGGTGAGCAGGGGGCGGGTTCCAGGTTGTTATGCGGTGAGCAGGGGGCGGGTTCCAGGTTGTTATGCGGTGAGCAGGGGGCGGGTTCCAGGTTGTTATGCGGTGAGCAGGGGGCGGGTTCCAGGTTGTTATGCGGTGAGCAGGGGGCGGGTTCCAGGTTGTTATGCGGTGAGCAGGGGGCGGGTTCCAGGTTGTTATGCGGTGAGCAGGGGGTGGGGTCCCGGTTGTTATGCGGTGAGCAGGGGGCGGGTTCCAGGTTGTTATGCGGTGAGCAGGGGGTGGGGTCCCGGTTGTTATGCGGTGAGCAGGGGGCGGGTTCCAGGTTGTTATGCGGTGAGCAGGGGGCGGGCTCCAGGTTGTTATGCGGTGAGCAGGGGGCGGGCTCCAGGTTGTTATGCGGTGAGCAGGGGGCGGGTTCCAGGTTGTTATGCGGTGAGCAGGGGGCGGGTTCCCCGTTGTTATGCGGTGAGCAGGGGGCGGGTTCCCTTCGCCCCCCCCCCCCCCAGGGCTCCGCTTCTCCATTAATGGTTATTTTTCACACCAAATCATTGTTTCACGTTTCTTCAGCCAATCAGAGGCTGGAAACAGCCAGCTGGAGTCATTCCTACTATTCATTTATGGTGCCGACATGGTCTGTAGTGCTGTACAATAACCGTGTGACTACAATGTGCACAACTACATGCAACACCTGGACCGTCATTAAATAAACATGATCTTGTTATGTGTCCCCGCCCCCGCACCCGCCCCCTGCCCCGCCCCTTCCAGGTATTTATTACCTCCTACAGGGAATCACAGGACCCCCCTGACAACGCCTGCATCTGCTTTTCTCTCCAGGAGGACGGCACCATCTTTGTTCAACATGTACAGTCTGATCACTGGGGGAGGGGAGACTGAGGAAATGACTCCTCCTCCTTCTACAAAGTTACAATGTACAGTCTGATCACTGGGGGAGGGGATGCCTCCTTTTGCCTGCAGCACACTGATGACATCATCTCAGCCTAGGCAGAGTCACTGATTTCAATCTATCAGGTTGCAGTGTTCTGTTTAAAACTACAAATCTGATTTGTCGGCTGAACTCGGAGCAAACAGATATTGGGTTTGTTTTATGTGCCGATTTGTATTTCTGTCTATCCAATCCTGAGATTTACACGGCTCTGCCACCCAGCACAGCCCTGTCCGGCAGGGAACTTTATCTGCTACAGTTTCACTTACACTTACAGGTCTTCTCCTCACCTTGTGATTGGTCAGTGAAAGGAGGTCTTCTCCTCACCTTGTGATTGGTCAGTGAAAGGAGGTCTCCTCACCTTGTGATTGGTCAGTGAAAGGAGGTCTTCTCCTCACCTTGTGATTGGTCAGTGAAAGGAGAAGCAGCAGACTGGTGAGCTCATCTTTCTGACACTCTGCTCTCTCCTCCTATCAGCATATTTATTGGGAGCACACCTGATTAGCCTGTTGTGCTGCTTCTTCCTCTCCCAGTCTGAGCTCTGCTGTAGAGGAATACAAGAGGCTGATAGGGGGTCACATTCAGGGACTGCTTACATTTAGGGACACAGAGGGGGGCAAATAGATGGGGCACTCTCTGCAGGTGCGCTCATGTTCTCCGGAGCTTAGTAAATGTGGTGAAGCTCCGCTGATTTCCTTCATCCAATCGCTTTCCTCGCACCGCGGGAACCTTCAATCAGCTTTATGTAGACAGAAACGTCTGCGGAGGCACAAGGCACGCCGTTCCTCAAAGTACAGCGCGATCGGCGAGCATGTCTGGCGCTGCGCCATCGCTGGCCGGCCACACAGGGACATCGACTGATTATCCTGAGGAGGGGGAGAGGGGGGGGGGGGTCAGGATTCATGTAAGCCGCTGACTCACCCATGTGCGTCACCAACCTGCGGAGGAGATGTGACAGACCTGGGCCCAGAGCGCCCTCTGCTGTCCACCCAGCGCAAGTGCAGCCAGGTGCACAACACCTTTATATAGCTCTGACATATACCGCAGTGCTGTACAGAGATCACTGAGCCAGTCACATCAGTCTCTGTACAGAGGAGCTTACACTCTAATGTCCCCTCCCCCACAGTCACATCAGTCTCTATACAGAGGAGCTTACACTCTAATGTCCCCTCCCCCACAGTCACATCAGTCTCTATACAGAGGAGCTTGCACTCTAATGTCCCCTCCCCCACAGTCACATCAGTCTCTGTACCAGAGGAGCTTACACTCTAATGTCCCCTCCCCCCACAGTCACATCAGTCTCTGTACCAGAGGAGCTTACACTCTAATGTCCCCTCCCCCACAGTCACATCAATCTCTGTACAGAGGAGCTTACACTCTAATGTCCCCTCCCCCCACAGTCACATCAGTCTCTATACAGAGGAGCTTACACTCTAATGTCCCCTCCCCCCACAGTCACATCAGTCTCTGTACAGAGGAGCTTACACTCTAATGTCCCCTTCCCCCACAGTCACATCAGTCTCTATACAGAGGAGCTTACACTCTAATGTCCCCTCCCCCACAGTCACATCAGTCTCTGTACCAGAGGAGCTTACACTCTAATGTCCCCTCCCCCACAGTCACATCAATCTCTGTACAGAGGAGCTTACACTCTAATGTCCCCTCCCCCACAGTCACATCAGTCTCTGTACAGAGGAGCTTACACTCTAATGTCCCCTCCCCCACAGTCACATCAGTCTCTATACAGAGGAGCTTACACTCTAATGTCCCCTCCCCCCACAGTCACATCAGTCTCTGTACAGAGGAGCTTACACTCTAATGTCCCCTCTCCCCACAGTCACATCAGTCTCTATACAGAGGAGCTTACACTCTAATGTCCCCTCCCCCACAGTCACATCAGTCTCTGTACCAGAGGAGCTTACACTCTAATGTCCCCTCCCCCCACAGTCCCATCAGTCTCTGTACAGAGGAGCTTACACTCTAATGCCCCCTCCCCCACAGTCACATCAGTCTCTGTACAGAGGAGCTTACACTCTAATGTCCCCTCCCCCCACAGCCACACACTATTCTTAGTATACATTTATATAGCTCTGACATATACCGCAGCGCTGTACAGAGATCAGAGTCGGTCTCATCAGTCTCTGTACCAGAAGAGCTTACACTCTAATGTCCCCTCCCCCCACAGTCACATCAGTCTCTGTACAGAGGAGCTTACACTCTAATGTCCCCCCCCCCACAGTCACATCAGTCTCTGTACAGAGGAGCTTACACTCTAATGTCCCCTCCCCCCACAGTCACATCAGTCTCTGTACAGAGGAGCTTACACTCTAATGTCCCCTCCCCCACAGTCACATCAGTCTCTGTACAGAGGAGCTTACACTCTAATGTCCCCTCCCCCCACAGTCACATCAGTCTCTGTACAGAGGAGCTTACACTCTAATGTCCCCTCCCCCACAGTCACATCAGTCTCTATACAGAGGAGCTTACACTCTAATGTCCCCTCCCCCACACAGTCACATCAGTCTCTATACAGAGGAGCTTACACTCTAATGTCCCCTCCCCCACACAGTCACATCAGTCTCTGTACAGAGGAGCTTACACTCTAATGTCCCCTCCCCCACAGTCACATCAGTCTCTATACAGAGGAGCTTACACTCTAATGTCCCCTCCCCCACAGTCACATCAGTCTCTGTACAGAGGAGCTTACACTCTAATGTCCCCTCCCCCACAGTCACATCAGTCTCTGTACAGAGGAGCTTACACTCTAATGTCCCCTCCCCCCACAGTCACATCAATCTCTATACAGAGGAGCTTACCCTCTAATGTCCCCTCCCCCCCACAGTCACATCAGTCTCTGTACAGAGGAGCTTACACTCTAATGTCCCCTCCCCCCACAGTCACATCAGTCTCTATACAGAGGAGCTTACACTCTAATGTCCCCTCCCCCACACATCAGTCTCTATACAGAGGAGCTTACACTCTAATGTCCCCTCCCCCCACAGTCACATCAGTCTCTGTACAGAGGAGCTTACACTCTAATGTCCCCTCCCCCACAGTCACATCAGTCTCTGTACAGAGGAGCTTACACTCTAATGTCCCCTCCCCCCCACAGTCACATCAGTCTCTGTACAGAGGAGCTTACACTCTAATGTCCCCTCCCCCCACAGTCACATCAGTCTCTGTACAGAGGAGCTTACACTCTAATGTCCCCTCCCCCCCACAGTCACATCAGTCTCTATACAGAGGAGCTTACACTCTAATGTCCCCTCCCCACACAGTCACATCAGTCTCTGTACAGAGGAGCTTACACTCTAATGTCCCCTCCCCCCACAGTCACATCAGTCTCTGTACAGAGGAGCTTACACTCTAATGTCCCCTCCCCCACAGTCACATCAGTCTCTATACAGAGGAGCTTACACTCTAATGTCCCCTCCCCCACACATCAGTCTCTATACAGAGGAGCTTACACTCTAATGTCCCCTCCCCCCACAGTCACATCAGTCTCTATACAGAGGAGCTTACACTCTAATGTCCCCTCCCCCACAGTCACATCAGTCTCTGTACAGAGGAGCTTACACTCTAATGTCCCCTCCCCCCACAGCCACACACTATTCTTAGTATACATTTATATAGCTCTGACATATACCGCAGCGCTGTACAGAGATCAGAGTCGGTCTCATCAGTCTCTGTACCAGAAGAGCTTACACTCTAATGTCCCCTCCCCCCACAGTCACATCAGTCTCTGTACAGAGGAGCTTACACTCTAATGTCCCCCCCCCCACAGTCACATCAGTCTCTGTACAGAGGAGCTTACACTCTAATGTCCCCTCCCCCCACAGTCACATCAGTCTCTGTACAGAGGAGCTTACACTCTAATGTCCCCTCCCCCACAGTCACATCAGTCTCTGTACAGAGGAGCTTACACTCTAATGTCCCCTCCCCCCACAGTCACATCAGTCTCTGTACAGAGGAGCTTACACTCTAATGTCCCCTCCCCCACAGTCACATCAGTCTCTATACAGAGGAGCTTACACTCTAATGTCCCCTCCCCCACACAGTCACATCAGTCTCTATACAGAGGAGCTTACACTCTAATGTCCCCTCCCCCACACAGTCACATCAGTCTCTGTACAGAGGAGCTTACACTCTAATGTCCCCTCCCCCCACAGTCACATCAATCTCTATACAGAGGAGCTTACCCTCTAATGTCCCCTCCCCCCCACAGTCACATCAGTCTCTGTACAGAGGAGCTTACACTCTAATGTCCCCTCCCCCCACAGTCACATCAGTCTCTATACAGAGGAGCTTACACTCTAATGTCCCCTCCCCCACACATCAGTCTCTATACAGAGGAGCTTACACTCTAATGTCCCCTCCCCCCACAGTCACATCAGTCTCTGTACAGAGGAGCTTACACTCTAATGTCCCCTCCCCCACAGTCACATCAGTCTCTGTACAGAGGAGCTTACACTCTAATGTCCCCTCCCCCCCACAGTCACATCAGTCTCTGTACAGAGGAGCTTACACTCTAATGTCCCCTCCCCCCACAGTCACATCAGTCTCTGTACAGAGGAGCTTACACTCTAATGTCCCCTCCCCCCCACAGTCACATCAGTCTCTATACAGAGGAGCTTACACTCTAATGTCCCCTCCCCACACAGTCACATCAGTCTCTGTACAGAGGAGCTTACACTCTAATGTCCCCTCCCCCCACAGTCACATCAGTCTCTGTACAGAGGAGCTTACACTCTAATGTCCCCTCCCCCACAGTCACATCAGTCTCTATACAGAGGAGCTTACACTCTAATGTCCCCTCCCCCACACATCAGTCTCTATACAGAGGAGCTTACACTCTAATGTCCCCTCCCCCCACAGTCACATCAGTCTCTATACAGAGGAGCTTACACTCTAATGTCCCCTCCCCCACAGTCACATCAGTCTCTGTACAGAGGAGCTTACACTCTAATGTCCCCTCCTACCACAATCACATCAGTCTCTATACAGAGGAGCTTACCCTCTACTGTCCCCTCCCCCCCACAGTCACATCAGTCTTAGTACAGAGGAGCTTACACTCTAATGTCCCCTCCCCCACAGTCACATCAGTCTCTATACAGAGGAGCTTACACTCTAATGTCCCCCCCCCTCAGTCACATCAGTCTCTGTACAGAGGAGTACACTCTAATGTCCCCTCCCCCCACAGTCACATCAGTCTCTGTACAGAGGAGCTTACACTCTAATGTCCCCCCCCCCCCCCCCCCCCACAGTCACATCAGTCTCTATACAGAGGAACTTACACTCTAATGTCCCCTCCCCCACAGTCACATCAGTCTCTGTACAGAGGAGCTTACACTCTAATGTCTCCTCCCCCCACACAGTCACATCAGTCTCTGTACAGAGGAGCTTACACTCTAATGTCCCCCCCCCCCACACAGTCACATCAGTCTCTGTACAGAGGAGCTTACACTCTAATGTCCCCTCCCCCCACAGTCACATCAGTCTCTATACAGAGGAGCTTACACTCTAATGTCCCCTCCCCCACACATCAGTCTCTATACAGAGGAGCTTACACTCTAATGTCCCCTCCCCCCACAGTCACATCAGTCTCTATACAGAGGAACTTACACTCTAATGTCCCCTCCCCCACAGTCACATCAGTCTCTGTACCAGAGGAGCTTACACTCTAATGTCCCCTCCCCCACAGTCACATCAGTCTCTATACAGAGGAACTTACACTCTAATGTCCCCTCCCCCCACAGTCACATCAGTCTCTGTACAGAGGAGCTTACACTCTAATGTCCCCTCCCCCCACAGTCATATCAGTCTCTGTACAGAGGAGCTTACACTCTAAAGACCCCTCCCCCCACAGTCATATCAGTCTCTGTACAGAGGAGCTTACACTCTAATGTCCCCTCCCCCCACAGTCACATCAGTCTCTATACAGAGGAGCTTACACTCTAATGTCCCCTCCCCCCACAGTCACATCAGTCTCTATACAGAGGAGCTTACACTCTAATGTCCCCTCCCCCCCACAGTCACATCAGTCTCTATACAGAGGAGCTTACACTCTAATGTCCCCTCCCCCACAGTCACATCAGTCTCTATACAGAGGAGCTTACACTCTAATGTCCCCTCCCCCACAGTCACATCAGTCTCTATACAGAGGAGCTTACACTCTAATGTCCCCTCCCCCACAGTCACATCAGTCTCTATACAGAGGAGCTTACACTCTAATGTCCCCTCCCCCCCACAGTCACATCAGTCTCTATACAGAGGAGCTTACACTCTAATGTCCCCTCCCCCACAGTCACATCAGTCTCTATACAGAGGAGCTTACACTCTAATGTCCCCTCCCCCCCACAGTCACATCAGTCTCTATACAGAGGAGCTTACACTCTAATGTCCCCTCCCCCACAGTCACATCAGTCTCTATACAGAGGAGCTTACACTCTAATGTCCCCTCCCCCACAGTCACATCAGTCTCTAAACAGAGGAGCTTACACTCTAATGTCCCCTCCCCCCACAGTCACATCAGTCTCTGTACAGAGGAGCTTACACTCTAATGTCCCCTCCCCCACAGTCACATCAGTCTCTATACAGAGGAGCTTACACTCTAATGTCCCCTCCCCCCACAGTCACATCAGTCTCTATACAGAGGAGCTTACACTCTAATGTCCCCTCCCCCCACAGTGACATCAGTCTCTATACAGAGGAACTTACACTCTAATGTCGCCTCCCCCACAGTCACATCAGTCTCTATACAGAGGAGCTTACACTCTAATGTCCCCTCCCCCCCCACAGTCACATCAGTCTCTATACAGAGGAGCTTACACTCTAATATCCCCTCCCCCCCACAGTCACATCAGTCTCTATACAGAGGAACTTACACTCTAATGTCCCCTCCCCCACAGTCACATCAGTCTCTGTACAGAGGAGCTTACACTCTAATGTCCCCTCCCCCACAGTCACATCAGTCTCTGTACAGAGGAGCTTACACTCTAATGTCCCCTCCCCCCACAGTCACATCAGTCTCTGTACAGAGGAGCTTACACTCTAATGTCCCCTCCCCCCACAGTCACATCAGTCTCTGTACAGAGGAGCTTACACTCTAATGTCCCCTCCCCCCACAGTCACATCAGTCTCTGTACAGAGGAGCTTACACTCTAATGTCCCCTCCCCCCACAGAATACAGTGATATAAGTCAGAACACAGAGGCATAAGTCAGAACACTGAGATATAAGCCAAAAGACAATGATAAGAGTCAAAGTCAGAACATGGAGATATAAGTCAGAATACAGTGAAATAAGTCAGAATAAAGTGAAATAAGTCAGAACATGGAGATATAAGTCAGAACACTGAGATATAAGCCAAAAGACAATGATATAAGTCAGAACAGGGAGATATAAGTCAAAATACAGTGAAATAAGTCAGAATAAAGTGAAATAAGTCGGAACACAGAGATCTAAGTCAGAACACTGTGATATAAGTCAGAACACAGAGATATAAGTCAGAATGCAGTGATATAAGTCAGAACACGGAGATATAAGTCAGAACACGGAGATATAAGTCAGAACACGTAGATATATGTCAGCACATGGAGATATAAGTCAGAATGCAGTGATATAAGTCAGAATACAGTGATATAAGTCAGATCACGGAGACATTAGTCAGAACACAGACATATAAGTCAGAACACTGAGACATGAGTCAGAACACAGAGACATAAGTCAGAACATGGAGATATAAGTCAGAATACAGTGATATAAGTCAGAACACAGAGACAAAAGTCAGAACACTGAGGTATAAGCCAAAAGACAATGACATAAGTCAGAACATGGAGATATAAGTCAGAACATGGGGATATAAGTCAGAATACAGTGAAATAAGTCAGAATAAAGTGAAATAAGTCAGGACATGGAGATATAAGTCAGAACATGAAGATAAAGGTCAGAAAATAGTAATATAAGTCAAAACACAGAGATATAAGTCAGAACATGGAGATATAAGTCAGAACACGGAGACATAAGTCAGAACACGGAGATACAAGTCAGAACACAGAGACATAAGTCAAAACACGGAGATATACACTACCGTTCAAAAGTTTGGGGTCACATTGAAATGTCCTTATTTTTGAAGGAAAAGCACTGTACTTTTAAATGAAGCTAACTTTAAACTAGTCCTAACTTTAAACAAATATACTCTATACATTGCTAATGTGGTAAATGACTATTCTAACTGCAAATGTCTAGTTTTTGGTGCAATATCTACATAGGTGTATAGAGGCCCATTTCCAGCAACTATCACTCCAGTGTTCTAATGGTACAATGTGTTTGCTCATTGGCTCAGAAGGCTAATTGATGATTAGCAAACCCTTGTGCAATCATGTTCACACATCTAAAAACAGTCTAGCTCCTTCCAGAAGCTACAAAACTGACCTTCCTGTGAGCAGATTGAGTTTCTGGAGCATCACATTTGTGGGGTCAATTAAACGCTCAAAATGGCCAGAAAAAGAGAACTTTCATCTGAAACTCGACAGTCTATTCTTGTTCTTAGAAATGAAGGCTATTCCATGTGAGAAATTGCAAAGAAATTGAAGATTTCCTACAACGGTGTGTACTACTCCCTTCAGAGGACAGCACAAACAGGCTCTAACCAGAGTAGAAAAAGAAGTGGGAGGCCGCGTTGCACAACTAAGCAAGAAGATAAGCACATTAGAGTCTCTAGTTTGAGAAACAGACGCCTCACAGGTCCCCAACTGGCATCTTCATTAAATAGTACCTGCAAAACACCAGTGTCAACATCTACAGTGAAGAGGCGGCTGCGGGATTTTGGGCTTCAGGGCAGAGTGGCAAAGAAAAAGCCATATCTGAGACTGGCCAATAAAAGAAAAAGATTAAGATGGGCAAAAGAACACAGACATTGGACAGAGGAAGACTGGAAAAAAGTGTTGTGGACAGATGAATCCAAGTTTGAGGTGTTTGGATCACAAAGAAGAACGTTTGTGAGACGCAGAACAAATGAAAAGATGCTGGAAGAATGCCTGACGCCATCTGTTAAGCATGGTGGAGGTAATGTGGTGGTCTGGGGTTGCTTTGGTGCTGGTAAGGTGGGAGCTTTGTACAGGGTAAAAGGGATTCTGAATAAGGAAGGCTATCACTCCATTTTGCAACGCCATGCCATACCCAGTGGACAGCGCTTGATTGGAGCCAATTTCATCCTACAACAGGACAATGACCCTAAACACACCTCCAAATTGTGCAAGAACTATTTACAGCAGAAGCAGGCAGCTGGTATTCTATCGGTAATGGAGTGGCCAGCACAGTCACCAGATCTGAACCCCATTGAGCTGTTGTGTGGGAGCAGCTTGACCGTATGGTACGCCAGAAGTGCCCATCCAACCAATCCAACTTGTGGGAGCTGCTTCTAGAAGCGTGGGGTGCAATTTCTCCAGCTTACCTCAATAAATTAACAGCTAGAATGCCAAAGGTGTGCAATGCTGTAATTGCTGCAAAAGGAGGATTCTTTGATGAAAGCAAAGTTTGATGTAAAAACAATGTTATTTCAAAATACAAATCATTATTTCTAACCTTGTCAATGTCTTGACTCTATTTTCTATTCATTTCACAACGTATGGTGGTGAATAAGTGTGACTTTTCATGGAAAACACAAAATTGTTTGGGTGACCCCAAACTTTTGAACGGTAGTGTAAGTCAGAACACAGAGAAAATAAGTCGGAACATGGAGATCTAAGTCAGAACACGGTGATATAAGTCAAAACACAGAGATATAAGTCAGAATATGGAGATATAAGTTAGAACACGGAGATAAAGGTCAGAATATAGTAATACAAGTCAGAACACAGAGATATAAGTCAGAACATGGAGATATAAGTCAGAACATGGAGATATAAGTCAGAACACAAAGACATAAGTCAAAACACGGAGATATAAGTCAGAACATGGAGACATAAGTTAGAACACGGAGATATAAGTCAGAATACAGTGATATAAGTCAGAACACGGAGAAATAAGTCGGAACACAGAGATATAAGTGAGAACACGGTGATATAAGTGAGAACACGAAGATATAAGTCAGCACATGGAGATATAAGTCAGAATGCAGTGATATAAGTCAGAACACAGTGATATAAGTCAGAACACAGAGATATAAGTCAGAACACGGAGACATAAGTCAGAACACGGAGACATAAGTCAGAACACTAAGATATAAGTCAGAATACAGTGATATAAGTCAGAACACGGAGATATAAGTCAGCACATGGAGATATAAGTCAGAATGCAGTGAAATAAGTCAGAATACAGTGAAATAAGTCAGAATAGAGTGAAATAAGTCAGAATATGGAGATATAAGTCAGAACACGGAGATAAAGGTCAGAATATAGTAATACAAGTCAGAACACAGAGATATAAGTCAGAACATGGAGATATAAGTCAGAACACTGAGATATAAGTCAGAACACAAAGACATAAGTCAAAACACGGAGATATCAGTCAGAATACGGAGACATAAGTCAGAACACGGAGATATTAAGTCAGAATACAGTGATATAAGTCAGAACACTGAGAAATAAGTCGTAACATAGAGATATAAGTCAGAACGCGGTGATATAACTGAGAACACGGAGATATAAGTCAGCACGTGGAGATATAAGTCAGAATGCAGTGATATAAGTCAGAACACAGAGATATAAGTCAGAACACAGAGACATAAGTCAGAACACGGAGATAAAGGTCAGAATATGGTAATACAATTCAGAACACAGAGATATAAGTCAGAACATGGAGATATAAGTCAGAACATGGAGATATAAGTTAGAACACAAAGACATAAGTCAAAACACGGAGATATAAGTCAGAACACGGAGACATAAGTCAGAACACGGAGATATAAGTCAGAATACAGTGATATAAGTCAGAACACAGAGAAATAAGTCGGAACACAGAGATATAAGTCAGAACACGGTGATATAAGTGAGAACACGGAGATATAAGTCAGCACATGGAGATATAAGTTAGAACACAAAGACATAAGTCAAAAACACGGAGATATAAGTCAGAACACGGAGACATGAGTCAGAACACGGAGATATAAGTCAGAATACAGTGATATAAGTCAGAACACAGAGATATAAGTCAGAACACGGAGACATAAGTCAGAACACTGAGATATAAGTCAGAAAACAGTGATATAAGTCAGAACACGGAGATATAAGTCAGAACATGGTGACATAATTTAGAACATGGAGATATAAGCCAGAATACAGTGATATAAGTCAGAACACAGAGATATAAGTCAGAACACAGAGATATCAGTCAGAACACGTAGATATAAGTCAGAATACAGTCATATAAGTCAGAACATGGAGATATAAGTCAGAACATGGAGATATAAGTCAGAACATGGAGACATAAGTCAAAACACGGAGCTATAAGTCAGAAGACAGTGAAATAAGTCAGAACACAGAGATAGAAGTCAGAACACAGAGATAGAAGTCAGAACACGGAGACATAAGTGAGAACACGGAGATATGAGTCAGAACACGGAGATATAAGTCAGAACACAGAGATATAAGTCAGAACACAGAGATATAAGTCAGAACACAGAGATATAAGTCAGAATACAGTGATATAAGTCAGAACACTGAGAAATAAGTCGGAACACGGAGATCTAAGTCAGAACACTGTGATATAAGTCAGAACACGGAGATATAAGTCAGAACACAGTGATATAAGTCAGAACACAGAGATATAAGTCAGAACACGGAGATAAAAGTCAGAACACTGAGATATAAGTCATAATACAGTGATATAAGT